>VOCT01097778.1:0-29723 GCA_007922175.1 Pelusios castaneus | reverse complement strand
ACACACACACACACACACACACACACACACACACACACACACACACAAATTCCCATCCTGCTACCAAAGATTGTTTAACCATTAGGACTGTCTTCAGACAGTGAGGGTTGCTATCCAAGTGCCAAATACTGTCTACATGTCTATCTTCATGTTCATGCTCTGCTTCTCTCTCTCTAGTTTTCTTCACATGATGAGTAAAGGATCCAGATGTTAAACTAGGACAGTGGATTTTCTTGCATCATAAATTTGTCCATTGATGAGCTCCTAATGCCTAAATAGGAGCTACATTCTGTTGCTTGAAATATGGCCCATTATTTTCAAATTAGTGCTCCAATTGTGTTTCAAAGGAATGTGAAAATCCTGTTTATATGCAGTTATGGAAAAAGTCTTCTGTATATTAAATGATAATCATAGTTTATTGTAAAAGGATTGTTTCACTACAAATGTGGAAAAATGAAATTTAAAAACCTTATATTTTTCCTTTCAGGTTCATGTGGGTTTTTTTTTTTTGTGGCAATTATAACTTTCCCCATATCTTTGCTTAAATGCATTCCCAAATAAGATTATTGCACATTAGAAGAGGGAGGTGAAAGCCCTGCAGTGTTTACTTGGTTTTATTTGTTCCAGATTTAGAATTAAAACCTTCAGTAGACCAAGTGTATCAAGGGCTTTCGGTTTCATATTATGAAGTGTGTTGTTATGCATAGTTCATTCTGTTAAAAACTGAAATTTGTAAATGTAATTTAAAATGGAGAGACTGGATCATTCAGAAGGGACCTCCTGAAACACTGCGGAGTTTTCTCATTAACTAGAGAAATATTTTAGCTGTTGCTTTTTCTCAAGGTGGCTGATGAGAAGAGCTGGGGTGGCAAGAGTTTGAAAAGCTTCTAGGCGGGGGTTCTTACAATTATGGCCAATTGTCTTCTGTTACCTGAATTTTCTTGCTACCATCTGTCTCAGGACTTGATGGAACTGCCTTTAGTTTCACGGGTTGGAAAAGAGCTGAATGATAAGGGGCTTTAGAGAAAAGATGCTCAAATTTTAATATCTTTAATTTTTCTTTCCTTTAAGTCTCGCTTCAACCTACCATGTGTTGTATCAGAAGCAAGAGAAACGCTGATTCTTTTTTCTCCAGTCTTTATGGTGTCGTGAAATCTATAATTAAAAATAAAATATTTTAACACATCTACTTCCTGAGTGTGGAATTGCCACACCACATCTGTTAGCTCTTTATTATGATGTAGCCTCTTGTGAGGGACAGTTCTGGGGGAAGAAGATCAGTTTGATTAAAATTTTCCCAGAAAGGCAGATGGGGAGAACTCACTGATAAAGTAATCATTGTGGTGTTTTGGCACATGCTGTTAATTCATTATTATTATTTTATTAATGTCTGACACTTTGAACACACAGAACAAGGCATATCCCAGTTGTAGCAGGACTTTGGGAAAGCGGCAGTGTCTTTGAAGAAGATTGGGTTCCCAACTATATAATACTCTTGTCAGGTATTCCAATTTACCTCTATAATCTGATGATGCATGCATAGGGAGAATTTTCAAAGCCAAAAATGAGGGTGAGGTACCCAGTGGGAACAGGGTACAAAACTTGTCCTTTGTGCATTTGAAAATCTGCCCTCATGACTGAAATAATTCTACTGTACCACTTACTTTATTATCTGAACAGGATATTGTATTGGGTACAGTTATATTATCATGTAATGACAATCCCAGTTGTGATATACACATACATAAGGTATTTCAGAGTCAGATTTTTCATACCACTGTCTATTATTGATTTATTTGCCAACTGAACTTTGACATACTTGGTATCATTTTTCCTCTATACTTCTATAAACAGCACTCTTAGGGCCTGTCTTCATTGATGGCAGCAAATTTGCCGCTGTCAGATCGATCTTTCCTGATTGATTGAATGGTCAGTGGAGACCTGGTCAACTGATCCAGAAGTCGACACGTTAAAACCATCTCCTCAAGTGGCATAGTGCTGTGTTGATGGGATGCATTTCCCATCTGCGCAGTGCTGTGAAGATGCTACATAGAAGAGGAGTTATGAAAGTTGAAGGGAGTTATGCAAGCTAAGCTGGATGAGACACTGAGCAGATGGCAACTGTCAAATACTTTGGAAGCATGATGGACTGTGCTGGAGGATATTTGAAAGAAGTGGACATTCACAAAGCAACATGGCTTTACAAAAGGTAGATCATGTCAGACAAACCTGATCTTTTTTGAGACGATAACAGATTTTTTTGGACAAAGGGAATGCAGTGGATCTAAATTACTTAAATCTCAGTAAGTCATTTGATACAGTTAGATACATAGGAAATTATTAGTTATTTGGAAAAGATGGGGATTAATATGAAAACTGAAAGGTGGATAAGGAACTGGTTAAAGGGGCAACTACAACAGGTCATACTGAAAGGTGAACTTTCAGGTTGTAGGGAGGTTATTAGTAAAGTTCCTCAGGGATCAGTCTTGGGAACAATCTTATTTAACCTTTTTATTACTGATCTGGGAATGTGCTAAAAAAACTTTGCAGATGATGCAAAGTTGGGAGGTGTTTCCAATACAGAGAAGGATTAGGATATACAGGAAGATCTGGATGCCCCCGTAAACTGCAGTAATAGGAATAGAATGAAATTTAATAGTGGAAGGTGCAAGGTCGTGCATTTAGGGACCAATAACAAGAATTTTTGCTATAAGCTGGGGACACATCAGTTGTAAGTTAGGGAGGAGGAGATGAAGGGTATATTGGTTGATCACTGGATGACTGTGAGCCGCCAATGTGATATGGCCATGAAGAAAAGCTAATGCTGTCCTAGGATGCATCAGATGAGGTATTTCCAGTAGACATAGGGAGGTGTTAGTACTGTTATACAAGGTGCTTGTGAGACCTCATCTGGAATATTGTGTGCAGTTCCAGTCCCCTATGTTTAAGAAAGATGAGTTCAAACTGGAACAGGTGCAGAGGGGAGCTACTAGGATGATCCATGGAATGGAAAATCTGCCTTACGAGAGGATACTCAGAGCTTGGCTTGTTTAGCCTAACCAAAAGAAGGCTGAGATGAGATACGATTGCTCTTTGTAAGTACATCAAAGGGACAAATAGTAGGGAGAGAGAGGAATTAAGTTCAGCACCAATATGGACACAAGAGCAAATGGATATAAACTGGCCATCAGGAAGTTTAGACTTGAAATTTAGATGCAGGTTTTTAGCCATCAGAAGAGTCAAGTTCTGAAACAACCTTCCAAGAGGAGCTGTGGGGGCAAAAAAAAATCTAGCTGGCTTCAAAACTGAGATAAATTTCTGGAGGGGATGGTATTATGGGACAGCCAAGTTTGGCAATTGACTGACTACTGGTGTTGAATATGCCAACGGTCTGAGAGAGGATGTTTGGTGGGGTGGGTTGTGAGTTATTACATAGAATTCTTTCTTGGGTGTCTGGCTAGTGAGTCTTTCCCACAGTTTAATGGATCACCATATTTGGGGTCACAACTCACTGTTGGTGGATTCTCTGAACCTTAAAGTCTTTAAATGGTGATTTGAGGACTTTTTAATTAATCAGTCATAGGTTAGTGGTTTATTACAGGAGTGAGTTGCTGGGTGAAGTTCTGTGACCTGCTTTGTGCAGGAGGTCAGACTAAATGATCATTTTGGTCCCTTCTTAGAGTCTGAGGTGCTTCTAGGGGGACATGGTGACATCAAGCTTGCTACAAAGCTGTGGATCTATAGAACTCCTGTTATACTGTGTCTGTGGTATGGCAGTGAAAGGTGGGCACTGATGAAGGCCAAAGAATGGCAGCCAGATATTTTTGATTCTCATCATCTTTGTCAGTTGCTCTACATTAAATAGTAGGACAAGATTAGCAACGTAGATTACTCATAGCCAAACCTAGCAATTACCTCCATCAGCACTGGTTAGGTTTTGGCAGTTTTCTTGATATAGACATACTAGGATGGAAGACCAGTGAATCATGAAGATTTACTAAGGAATGCCACTACATATCCAGTGATCTTGTGGTCACCAAAAGCTTGGGTGGTATGCAGGGCCAGATTACGGACCCTCCACCTGGGGCCCCAGCTCCACCCACCTGGGACTCTGTCCCCCATCACCATAGCCTGGAGGCAGGGTGAGCTGTAGCCCTGGGACCATTAGCCATCACCAGCTGCAGTGCTTCTGCTTCTGGACTGGCTGGTCTGCCCTAGGGGGTGGTTGGCATGTGGCTACTGTGCTGTAGGGAGCAGCCTCCCATGTGGTCCTCCCAGCTGGCTGTCTGACAGTGTTTGGGGCCTGGAGGGCTGAACCGGAGGCCGCTCTATGTGCTGACCGGCCCCGCCCTCAGAGTGCAGCACACATGCACTGGTTGGCCCTGCCCTCTTGGGGCTGACCAGCCAGCCCAGGGGGTGGGTGGGAGTGCTGCCCCACTGGCACTGTGCTGGCGGGGCTGGATAAGCAGGGGTTTTAGGAGCTGCAGTCTGGGGCCCTCCTTTAGGCCACGGCACGGGGCTTCATCTCCTATAGCCTCTGCATTTATCCGGCCCTGGTGGTGTGATAAGATCTTGGGATGGACATAGTCTGGCTGGATATTTAGTTTATCTTAAGGACCTAACCAGAGAGTGATCCAAGTGGCACTTGATCTTCAAGGAAGCTACATCCTTTAGGGTTTGCAATGGTGATGAGAAATCTTTGACTTGTCCTGGCTTGCATGTGCAGTGTCATCCTTAAAAGCTTTCTGATTGTCTTAATGTGATAATGGGACCGTTTTGTTTGACAGTAATCAGTCTTTTCTATAGCACATCAGAAAAGTACAGAAAATTGTTGTGTCCAGAGGTGGTAAGGCAACGCAGTGGTCACGGAGGTCACACGTTACAAAGGAGTAGGCTGAGCTGGTGCGTTTATTGTCTCAGTGGGCTCTGTGGTGCAAGCGTGGACAGACCCAAGGTCCCCCGGTGAGGGGCGGCAGTCAGGCCTGAGTTGCCATCCTGCTTACAACCGCGGCCCAAGGCGCCCCGATGGCCCCAACTAGCTAGCTCCTCTGCGGCTTGGCTATTCCTGGGACTGAGACCCCTCTGGTGTGTAGGTGGGGTAAGTGGCAGTCTGCCCCAGGTAGCTCCTCTGCGGCTTTCCTGAGTTTGGCATATGGACTGCAGCTTGACCCTGTCCCAGGCCTAGTTATATACCCCATGGACTTGTGCTGTTATCCCTGACAATAGGTGTCTTCCTGCCTGGGGCGTTATCTTATCTGGTATGGCCAGCCTGAGCACACCTTTCGTCATTACAGTAACACAGGCAGTTGGCCTAGGTGTTCCTCAGGTGTCCGCCCATGCAGGGCTATCCTTTGGGGGGGCGAATGGGGTGATCGCCCTGGGCCCCACGGTTAGATGGGCCCTGCGCCATGGCCCCCACACAGCCACACTTCCCGAAAGCAGCGGGGTGGGCCAGGAGTGCTTCCCCTGGGCCGGCCCTATCCCCCCACATCCCCAGGGTGGAGCAGGCAGGGGCAGGGGTGGGGTCCCAGCTATGGCTGGGTCCGCAGCAGCCTCGCCCAGGGCTGGCTCCCCGCCAGCAGGCAGCCGCGGCCTTGGCTCCCTGCTGCCTCCTGGGGCTGGAGCCATGGCCTCAGTTCCCTGCTCCTCCCGGAGCTGGGGCTGGGGTCTCGGCTCCCTGCCGCCTGGCGGGCAGCCTCAGTTTCTGGGGCTGGCTCCCAGGGGAGCGACCGGAGTCCCTGGGGGCAGAGCGGGCCGGCCCACTGCAATCCCCACCAGCATGGGGGGGGGCAGGGCCCCCCCAAGGGCGATTGGCCCTGGGCCCCGCTCCCCCCAAGGGACGGCCCTGCGCCCATGTCCAGCACAGTGAAGCTGAATCATCACTATAACCCATAAAACAAAAGATACATAGAAAAAGCCCCCCAGTGCAACCATTGCTATTTTGGCAGCGTGTCCTGGTGTTACTTGATTGGCAGGAGAGGTCACGTTCCCGAGTTCCGAAGTTGCCACTGTTGCCCTTGGCAACAGTGGTAGCAGGATCCAAGTCATCAGGTTAAGACAATGTGAATGACCCAGGACACGTCGTTGGCCGTTTCCGTTTCCGTTTCTGCAAAGCATGCTTAAATTTATCTAGCGGTGTTCGTGACCATATAGACCCATCAAAAATATTGCAAAATACTGAGGTAACGCTACCTCTTCAGTGGGGGAAATCAGCAGGGTTAAAAAAAACAGCTTCTGTAATTGTTCTACTGCCCTCTTACTGAATGGAATGTTGGACCTGTTCCGGTGTGAATATCATAAGCCATTATAGCAATGCAGCTAAAAGAAACTTTCCTTTCCCTCTCTGATTGCTTCAAATTCACAGACACCTCCAAGTATCTAATGACAAATATATTTTAAAATGACAGATCGGATTTCTATACAATTTCTATGTGTCCATGATGTGCATGATAGCAATGAATTGAAATCCCCGAGAGCCCTTGATTTGTTACACCTTCCATGGTGCCAGCTGTGTGTGGGAGAAAGAAAGAAAGCAATGGATAGCTAACTGGGAACTTTTACCTTAATAACTAAAGTTGTTGTGAATGAGAGCATGAAAAGCAAGCTCAATGAATTTTAGTGCTCTATAAAAGCTCTTTGTATTTGCATGACAGATACCACCTGACAACCCAGTGGTCGGCACCTTGCTGCATGAAGCTTTCAACCATGCATCTCTGGACTTTGCAGAAGCTTTGAGTTCAGGTCCAGAATTTAGTCTTTTTGTGTTGGGGTCATCTGGTCAGTCTTATGCACCCATGATCTGTTCGTTACACAGGGATGTTCCCTGATGAGATCTGCCAGCTCTGTAACTCCTATATGGTTGCAGAGCAGGTACGCAGAGGTTACAGCAGATCGTGGGACGATCACCCCCGTGCTCATATTAAAAAACACAGCTTCATGGAAGCCAATCCAATTTGAGTCATAATGCAAAACTTGAATTTCTTGTATCATGATATTGGCCTCTCCTTGGAAAGCAAGTTGGAACCATGAGCTGGGTAACCTGCTACCTGTCTCTGCATTGTTTGCAGCCGTTTTAAACTGTAATATCCATTTTAGCAGTATGTATTGCTGAGGGTTTCAATGTGTATTCTAACAATATATGTATGGTGACTATTTCCCTCTGCTATCCCCTTGGCCCCAGTAACAGGGTAATTCTGAGCATTGACATTTCAGTTCAACAGGGTCGTATTCTCACTGGCTCTGAGCTAGCACATAATTCAGAATCCTTTTTCTTGTTCAGTAAACAGCATTGTAGTAATCTGTCCTTTTAAGCCACTTGTCAGAAAATGTTTAGGGAATAAAGCTTCATGGGAAGATGTCTGTTTTACCTGGAACCTTAATAATAGAATTATACACCAGTGAATCCTGCATGTTTTTGGTAACTTAAAGAACAAAACTTTTCCCAGAAAATACTTCTCTAAGGTACTTGTATGCCCCACATTACTATAGTATGGGAACACTTCACAATCTTCAGCATAGTTATCCTCATCAACACTACTGTGTGGTAGGGATGTTCTATCTCCCCCCATTTCACAAAAGGGGAAGGGAGGGAAAGTGACTTGTTCAACGTCACACAGAAAGCCTGTGGCAGAGCAGGGACTTGAACGAGTTTTAGGCAAGTGTCTTAACCACTGGCCCATCCTTTCTTTCTATTGTAAGTCATGTGTTTGCAAATGGAAACCAATCAGGTACCCACAATTTCTCTGTTATGGTGGGGAAAGGAAAAATGAGAGGGATGCAGAAATAGATGGAAAATTTACTGCTGCTTCAGCTTGCCAAATATAGCACCCACCCAAACCCTAGTGGGCTGCCTTCTGCAAGAACACTAATAGGAACAACAGGATATTGTTTTACCTTGAAATTCAGCTCTACCTTAAATCCTAAAAAGGCCTTCACCTTAAATTGTGATGTGCCTGGGGAATTTTCAAACTCCCCCTTTCCTGACAGCCTTAAATAACCCTTCATTTAGCCATGTGTCTGTGCTGTTATTGGGACTTTGGAGACCCAGTACTTATAGAGCGTAGCACCTGTACCTCCTTCAGTGCTTGATTCTGAGCCCTGGTACATGTTAGAGGTTTGATGTGCCACGGCTGTAGCAGCTGCGATAATTACACTCAATTTTACTGTGAAACTGCGAGAATAACCCTGATCGTGATCTTGCACTGGAGTAAGTCTGGCATAGCTCCAGTGGCGGATCCCAAGCACATGTGGGTCACAGCACTGTGTCATGCGGGGAGAATCCAGGGTTCAGATCTGGGGTTTTCATTCAGCCTTATCTCTAGAAAGAATACAGAGCTCCACAATCCACACACAGAGGAGGCCCTCCATGAACAGATCTGCTTTCTGCAGGATGGGAATGGGTCATTTAACAGCCTCCATGATGATCCCTCACTTCTTGATGCAGACCTTCCCATGTCCCTGATTACAGATTCCAAGAATCCCTTATCACATTCTATCACAGGACTGGGCAACTTTAAGGTTGCAAAGCTCCACAAAATCCACTGCACCCCTTTGGCAGGCAGGACATTTTTTTAGAGGCTTTGTGTTGCATGAGTCAGACATATTTGCTGCAATACAGCATAATAACATACAACAAGCCATGCGTTAACTGTGTAAAACTGAAGTGTTCTTAAATATAACAGTCCCATTTAGCACAACTTTAAATTAAAAAAAATTTAAAACAAGTTTTTCACTAACCTTTTTTTCAGTGTGTGGAAGAACAGGGGATTCATAAATGAAAACATCTTTCTTAAAGTTATTTTTCTCTGCTGCTCCCAGTCACTGCCTCCACTTTGCTATCTCACGGCAGAATGAAGCTTACCCAGGAAAAAGATAAAACAATCTCATGTTGCATAGTTTTTTCTAATTCCACACTCCTTCCCTCAGGAATCTTGGGGGGCCAACTGTGGACATAGGAAGTCACTGGCAGCTCAACTCCTGTGGAATTGCATGGTGGGGAGGAGTGAGATGGTGTTTGTTTGCAGTGAGATATGCTGCACAGGCATGGGAGCATCAAGATATAGGGGAAGCCCCATGGTCTTTTTTAAGCCCACACTCCCCACTCCACTGATGGAATGATAGGGATGGAACTCTGAGCAGGATATTTAGAGGTTTCCTCGTGCAGAGGGTTCTCAATGGGTGAGAATGATCCAAGACTCATCACTACTGAACCATTCTTACTAGTAAGTAAATCTTGCACTTTTCTGTGCACTAGACCTGGCTTATATAGCACACAATTATTTTAAAATAAAGAAAAAACTTCTTGCACACCAGAGACCTGATTCTTACCTCATTTCCAGCAGCATTTATTTTAGACTGCTGTGACTCTCCAGATATCAGTGGAGGAGTTCTTTTAGTGTGATAAATTTTTTTTGGTGCTTTCATCAGGTGACAGCACTGTTTATCATCAGCGTGTGTTACTTTTACTAACATGGTACATCATCATTTATACTCATTTCCCTGTTTGAAATGAAGGCTTCTGAAGTACGGTGTTTCTTAGCTTCCTGTGTAGCAGAGAGACCTGTGTGAGAAGGTTACCTCTGATTCTAGGGTACTGTACTCTTGTTCCCTTTACAAAATCCATTATACCCATTTCATTTTAAGATGCACTGTTTGCCATAGCAATCAACCTTATCAAGAGTTATCTCCTATGCTAGCCCAGAAACCACGTATGAGTGTAAAAGTGCCTTGCACAACCTTGCCCACCGTAATAACTTAAGCAATACACCAAAGACTGGTATTCTCCTTCAAGATCTTTAGTAGTTTTTGCTGTCTGCTGGAAAAATTGTTCTCATACTTAGAATATTTCTCCATTCACCATTATTATATGTCATACTGAATTGAACTGTCAAAAGGCTGTGGATTATGATGCTGGGGTTGAATAGGTTTTCAGAATCTGGTTAGTTTCTTGCTATAGAATTACTTAGGATCCTGTAGCTTAATCTAGCATGTCAATAAGTAGCTGAGTTTCATGGCAAGTGCATCTTCTATCTGTCCTTCAAGTATAACTGGAAAAATTGATAGTCATGTTCATAGAAGAAGCAGATTTTATTGTTGTTACTAAACAGCTTTCTGTAGTGTTTTTCACAAAGAAATCACCCCACTTGAGAGCTTTCATTGACACTCTGGAAATCAGCAATCAAAGTCTGAGCCTTCAGATTCTCAGCATCATGATAATGTGTCTGTTTTGGCTTGCACTGAGAATTCATTAGTGTACTGTAAGTAAACACTTTTTTTGGGTGAGTATTATTGATTCTTTTTCCTAGCAATGAATGAATGTACCTCTTCAGCCTATTCATTGTAACTGTGGAACATCTTGACAGATTCAATTTTAGCAATACTTAGCAGAAAAACAAAAACCAGGAATTTGAAGGAGTAGATCACCAGTATTCTCCAATAGATCTCAAAACGTGAATTTCATTAAACATCGGAGCTAGAAAAGGATGTAGATTTTACAGTAACTCGAAGATGCTCACATAAAATAGTTCAGCAGGCTTGTATCTGTTTAAGTATGGTAGAAATTTCCAGAGGGGTAGCCGTGTTAGTCTGTGTACAGCAAAAACAATGAGAGTCCTGCGGCATCTTATAGATCAGGGGTGCACAACCTTTTTGGCCAAGGGCCAAATTGCATTTTCTAAGGTCACTTGAGGGCCAAAAATGCAACGTGCAGAGGGGAGGGGGTCATGTCACATGATCTCCCTGCTCGCTCCGCTCCCAGAGGGCCGCACAGAACATGCATGCGGGCTGGATGCAGACCGGGGGCCGCAGGTTGTGCACCTCTGTTATAGACTGACAGATGTCTTTGGGCATAAGCTTATGCCCGAAGACATCTGTTAGTCTATAAGGTGCCACAGGACTCTCGTTTTTTCTTAAGTATGCAATTCACTTCAGCTGTTTAAATCCTCTTTGTTCCATATGCAGGTTAAAGTATAGTTCATACACTGAATTTTCCTACTTTTCCTGAACTTTCAGAATGCTTCTAATTTATTACTAGAGATGTGTAATAATTATAACCTTTCTTGACTAACCTTTCTACAAGGCTTATCCGTGTAGGTTCATACCAATGTAACAGGTGCAATCTTTACAATGAAGCAATGGTATTTTTTTGTTCTTTGTGAATAAAGTACAGAAATAATGGATGTACACAGTAAGAGTTATAATAAAACAGGATTTTGTATTCTCAAATCTTCACTTCACAGTAACATTTGAGTTTCATTAGATCTGTAGTCTTCAACAGCATTGGAGAGATTTAGTTTGCATTGAGGTAAACCTGTTTCTAAATTTCTTGAGGGCCGAGTTCTGCTGCCTTGCCTGTTGTATTGTTATGTCTGGCAGGGTGGAGGAAAATGCTACCGTTCTGATTTGGTGGCTCATTTTGCACAGGAGTCATGTGCCTCTATTGCGCAAGGTATAAGGTGATGGAGAATCAGACCCTGAATATTTTGCTTTTGCCTGTATATGGAACTTCTATGTTGCCTGTGTTGGTATCTCCAGAGAGTACTAAGAATTAGTTGAGAAAAACAGTATCTTAATGTGATTAGTTCCTTGAAAAAAGGGGGATGCCATTTCCTCAAATTAGAATTTAGCAAGCTGTTTAGATCTGGCAGACACTAAGTGGAGCTGTCTGGCTGCCTTTGAGCCCAGCAGTGAGGTGCTTTGAGTAGGTAGAGAAATAATCATTGTAGTTGAAGTGGTGGCAGCATCATAGATTTCTCTTCCTAGTGGTTGGATGAGGGATGGAGGGGGCAATGGAACTGACTGCCTTTTTAAAATCCCTTCTTGGTCTCAATAGCCTGGGGAGAACCTGGTTACTGCCCTAAAACACTCAGCCTATTAGAGGGCTGAATGTAAGTCACTTTTAAAAAGCCTTTCACATCTTTAAATTCAAGGTTTAAAACTGTTCAGGTGAGCTCAGACTGAGGATCAAGAAGCCGCATCCCTTATAGTAAGACATCCTATTCCAGAAAATAGAGGTTTGTGTTTGGGCTGGTAAAATGTCCACTTGGAGTGATAAAATAACCAGTTATGTTAAAATGTATTCCTGGAAGAAAACAATCTGTACAGTTCCCACTGGTCTATAAAAATAATACTGATTACTACAGTTATGCACAGACTAAAGCAACCTCTCACTGATCATCTCTGTAGTAACACTCCAGTGTACATATTGGAATAGAAATGAGTCATTGTAACTGACAGTACACTAATGACATAATGTTGTCAAGATTTCCTTTAATGACACTGTGAATTTTATAAGCCTAGAATACATCAGCTTTAACTGTACCACTACCATATGGCTGTAGATTTGCTTTCATCTCTGTTATTTTGTTGAGGGGCTTTTCAGAGATACTTAACATCATCAGTCTTTGGTGCAATATTTTTTTAATAACAGAACTGAAGTCACAAAAATGGAGTCCTGGAACACCAAAGTGAGGTAGCAGAGCTGCAAATGCTGCTGTGCCAGGTTTTACTGCAGAGCACTTTATGGGTGTTGCATAATAATTGGGTTCTTAGCAGAGCCAAAATTTTCAGAAGTGACTAGCAATTGAGTGCCTCTATTTTTGGTTGACCCATTCTAAATGCTCTCTAAATATTCCTTTTTTGGAAGATGAGGATGGTTAGGCCTTGTTAAGCTGTCTTGTTGGGCATCCAAATTCACTAGTCACTTTTGACGTGTGTGTGAAATTGTTCATGAATTTCTACCAAGAATTCCTTGTCCGCCAATCATTTGTGAACAGTTCATTGCATATATTTGAAATACAAAATCAGTTAGAGTTTTGCCTAATGACTGAAGCCTTTGACCTAATGAAAATATGAACTTCAGAGCTCTCTAAGGCATCTTTAATACTATAAACAGAGCTGAGTGAATAACTGATTTCCTCAGTTTGCTGTCAAAAATCTGTTCATGTCAAACTAAATCCAAAACCTATGAACTGAATTGGAGAAAGCTCTGGTTTTGATTGACCTAGCCTTGATTTTTTTCCCCAGACATTTGTGGGGGCTAGATGGCAGTGACCTCCCTTATGATCTGTATCCCAGTGGACAGAGCACTCCCCTAGAATGGGGGGGACGGACACAAGTTTAATTTCCCGTCTGCCTGATGTGGAGAAGGGATTTAAATTTGGGTCTTTCAGATTGAAGGAGAGTGCCTTAACCACTGGGCTGTGGGTTATTCCAGGACATGGCTTTCCCAATCTGTCCTGGTGAAGCTATTTCACTTTTTATGAATAGTCATTGGGGCAGAGAACTTGGGTCATTGTGTATAACTATGGCTTGTCAGTATGAATGACCGTGATTAGTCATTGGCCAGGGGAAACAGTGAGAATGACTCTGTAATCTGGTGGCTAGGTTCCACTGTTGCTGCCTGAATAGCAGCTGAGTCCCCCCCATCATCCCTCCCAATTGTTTTGACCCAAACTATTTGACAAATCCATATCAAATATGTGAATAGTTTTGGGTGACTGAAACTGGATTTTATTGATGATTAAAATATTCATTTGGAAAATTGCACCCAGTTCAAGTTATACATTTTTGATAATTCATGCAATGTTTACAAGCTCCACGCCCACAACAGCAGACTGACAGTAAATCACTAGTAAATCAAAAGACAAATTAAAAATGAAAGAGGAATTAAAATGAAATAAGAAAATAGAAATGTATTAATTTGATCCATTGGCATATTTGAAAGAAATGTTCAGATAAAAGGCTTTACGACAGAGATAAGGTTTAAAATGCACATGTCAGAGGCACAAACTAGCGTCACAGAAAAAACAGAACATTTGAAATTCAGAATATATTGGCTTCTATAAACAGTTTTAGTGCTGATCCTGAATCCTTGCTTAGCAACCGTCTTCAGAATCTGACTGTTGACCTCTAGTATCTCTTATCACACTCTACATACTGATCTCTGAACTCAGCCACAGTGTAATGAGCACAGCACTGACATGCTTCATGTCCACCCGTTCATTAAGGATATGAGATACTAGTATCTTTTCTTACTTACCATATTCAGGCTGGAGAACCAGCCTTCTCACATTCCGCTCTTGTCTTACTTTCCACGTAGCATTCAGACATGGCATCTTCCCACACCCATGGGTCCACTGTTAGCTTCAGAACTCAGTCTACCCTATGGACCCTCTCTTTTCAGGCTAGAAAGCCCACTTCATCTTCCTCCACATTATCCTATTATGACGCTGTCTCCAAACATGCACCTATGCATTTTTACCCCCAACTGCTTCCTGCACACCCCTTTTATGGAAAGTGGGGGAAAAATGCTGAGGCTTCCCTGCTACTTCCTCATGGTGAGAGGGAAGAGACCACATACTGCAGTTACATTTATAATCAGTGATGTGAAAAGCTTCTAAACTTGCAAGACTTAATGTCAAGGTTAGATAGTCTTAGGGTTAGGGTTTATGTCTAAGGTTAGAATTCATTTAAGTTTTAGAAGGAGGGATTAGGGTTTACATGGAGTCAAGGTTCAAGTTAGGTTCAGGCTTAGATTTATGGGTATAATTATAGTTGGGGTTAGAGATAGAGTTTGATTAGAGTTAGGGGCAGAACTGGAGTTGCTGAAGATAAAGATATTGATAGTTGAATTGGGGGTTAAAGGTGTTTGCATTAGAATTAGGGATAGAATTGGAATGAGGGTTGGGTTAGAACTAGAGTAAAGATTTATATTTAGATTGATATACTATTTCCATGAGGGAGACTCTGTGTGATGATACCTATAGTGTAAGACCACCTACTTTCTCCTTTTACCACTACATATGTGATCAGATCTTTCCCTGTGGAAATTTTAGTTACGAGTAGAAACCTACGTATGAATAAATTAACATTTATGAAAATGAGAGCCAACCTTTCAACCCACCACTTCACTCCTAATTCTAAGGGCCAGATATTTTTTGCAGCTTACTTTCTACATACAAGGCTGAAGATCATGTCTTCTCTTCTTTCAATATCCCACTACAGGCTATAATGTCACTGTACTTTCCGTACAAGGTACACATTACTGTCCCATTATGAAGTGAAGACAATACTGTCCATGTGCTTGTCAGAGATCAGCCTGTACCCCATCCATCCCACACATTAAACAAACAGAGGACTGCCTTTTTCAGCTGGGTCCATTGGTGTACTTAGAGCCTTCAAATATCTATCTAAGGTGGATGAGGGAGGGGAGGAGAGGCAAGGTATTGACTGTGCTCAATACTGGCTGTCAAAGGAACAGACCTAAGTTCATGAGGCAAATAGTTACAATTGCTTGCATGGAAGGTTGGAATATGGGGACTGTTTATGGACTTTGAACCCAAATTTCAAGACAATCAAACATTTAGTTTAAGGTACAATGTTCTAATAGAGATTTTTTTAAATTACACTCTGGGTGTGTGTATGTATGTACATAAAAGAAATAAACCATTAGCTCCATCTTAATGAAGGTTTTTGTGTGGGAATAATAAATTATCACCAACTTTATTATTAGGTGCATTAGGGTTATGCATTTTTAAATTAATCCTAGGCACAAACCAGTATAAAAATTCTGTGGTAACTTGCAAGCTGCTTCAGACTCTTGGGCAAACACCATTTAGACTTGTGTAAATATATATTTAGGTATTTTGACAAAAGCATTATTTATCCAGGATAGCATGTACAGTATTTTGGTACCTGTCCTATATGTATTTGATCAGTCTGCATATTATTTACTCAGTTACACTGTACTTCTCTAATGCTTTGAAACCATTATAACCTACTAGATCATCTGCATTTGGTATGAGCTCTTACTCTTTTTTTGTAAAAAATCAATGTTCATGCAACAGGAGGTAATGGATCCAATTAATATAACTTAAGTAATTTTGAATGTTAGATCAGCATTGTCTTATTGTCCTTCGAATAGATGTACCAGGCCAGATTCTCAGTTGTGGCTCAGATGTTGGTATAACAGGGATTGCAAAGATGTCCTTTGAATTTCTTTCATCCTGGAGGCAGTCTGAACCAAGTAAGTCCTCTGGTTCAAGGTACTACTGGTTGCTGGAAGCCCCAAGAGACCGTACAGCATCCACGGGTCTGCGTATAAGGGAGCACCAGTTACACTGCCTTGCTTGGGCGTACTTCTTTCTCCCAGCTAATGGCCCTTACACAGCAGCTGGGAAAATGGAAGAAGGAGCTGTTACTGCTGCTCTGAAACACGACACTCGCAATACAAGGAAGTTCCTCCAGAGGTTGGATCCCTGATCTTTGGACTCTTTTAGAGCTGGTGGAGTGAAGAAAACGGGCCAAACTGTGTCCAAGAATCAGCCTCACTAGATGTTCAGTTGCTTATTTTAATGGCAATATTTGTTTCAGTGTACTATCAGCATTCTAATCCAGTGCTGATGTCTCCTTTCCCAAACAGCAGGCAGTGGGAGACAGTCACTTCTAAATTTAGACGCAGGCCGTGTGAATGTAGAGCAAGTTGTAGCGCTTTACAGGTGGCATTGAAGTTAGTGGTAGGTCTTACCAAGGAGAGATTTTATTTTCAGAAAGAACATGCAGACAACAAGCGTGTGTTTGTAACTAGATGGAAAGGAGCCAAAGGAGGAAGAATAATTAGAGATAGTGACGCTGAGAGAATTCGAGAAGAGGGCAGGAGAGCACTGGGTGAAGAGAACAAGCTAGATAATTAGAGACACCTGGAAGGAGATCTTGCAGTCAGACTATGGTGAAGGTGGAACTAGTAGTGAATTACTACTAGTTCCACCTTCACCATAGGGGTTATTGTAATTTTCTGTTTAAACTATAAACTCATTGTGGTAGAGTCTGTCTCTTCCTATGTGTTGTCGCTAGCCCAAAGGGGCCCTCCCCCTGACTGATGGCCTTGGTTGCCACTGCAGATACAGAATATGAATAATAGTTAATAATAATAATAATAATTAATGAATAATAAATATTGAATGGTGTCAATTTTGTGCAATGGCTCTAAATATTTCCTTGAACATACATTATGCAAGTACTGTCCCTCAGAGCTCCTAACTGTCAGCAATGGAATACTAAGTGTCTCTAATGCACTCTGTAAAACACAAAACTTCATGAAGAATGGTCTAAAAATTATCTTGTGAGACTGCCTTGACAGCCCATCTGTGCAGATAGTTTGGCAGACTGTTTTATTGCACATCACAAAAAAGGAAATAAAAAAATACAATGGATACTCTTATTTTCATGGGAATTCATCATCCACAAACAAATAAGCTGCACATGCTGAACCATTTTCGATCTAAAGGAAACCATATTGGGCCAAAACAATTCTGATGCCAGTCTTCATCATCTATCAATTCATTTTTCCTTGAAGAACCTTTATGCGTTCTCTAGCACTGCCCCTTATGCATGGGGGAAAACACTCTATAAAAAATCCGGAAAGCTACAACACTGTCTTCCTAAATCAGGGGTGTCAAACTCATTTTCTATGGCGGGCCAGTTTGACTTAAATGTACTTCAAGTGGGCCATACATACCATAAATTGAACACATTTAAAAAAAAAATCTATTGTGGCATCCAGCCTGGTGAAATGAAGAGCACACAACCAGTACAGAGATGGTGGTATTCATGGATACATTCTGTGTACTCTTGGTAGGGCATTGTAGTCAAGTTTTCAGGACAACTTGTTTGTAACTGGGGCCCCCAGCTGCAGTTCTTGTAGTTTACGTAGTTTATGTTGTCTCTTGGCCCACTGACAACATGGTTTAACTCGTCACATAAGTGTGATTCCAATCCTGTTCTTGATGCAGACAAAGCATTGAAATGAGCAACTTTAACTGCATCTGGGAACAAATTGGTAGCTAGCTCAGACTATGCAGCACTTGGAGCATGGAATAGTTTCCTTTCACTTGTAATAATGAAATATGACAATGAAAGGCCTTGTCTCCATTTGAATTCAGAATCAGGTTTAAAAATTATTCTTGTTGAATGATGCTAACATCATGACCTTTGACCTGGTCTGCAGCATGATTATAATATGCCTCTCTGCTCAAGCAAGAGAACTCTTTTGTGTTATAGAGAGTTGAGCGAAATTTTCCTAAATTTTGAGTTTTTTGACAAAAAAAAATACCACCAACACAAAGAGACCCAGTCAACCTCCTCAAAAGATGTCTTCTTCAGAGATTTTAGCCATTTGTAGAAGTGATTGATATTTTGACAATCAAAACTTCCAATTTTTTTAATCTCAAAAATTTAAAATTCTTGTGAACTGTTTACTGTTTTTTCCCCTAACCAATTATTGTTATAGGGCAATTCCCCCTTCCCCCCACATCAATTTTGATAGTGTATGATCCTATTGTTTCAGATTCTAATATACACATTGCATAGCCAGATGTAAAATGATTGTAAGCCATTTAGTAGCCTATAGTGCAGAGTCAACTTCATGGCCAGCTCTTAGTTCTAGTGGGTGGAATTAAATACTTAGATCAAACACCCTGACTTTTGGGATCATTCTTATTCACACTTCACTGTTTAAATCTATTTCTCTTAAGAGGAGAGAAATTAAGGCTTTTATGTATTTTTAAGGAAACAATTCTGAAGTACATTTTAATCTAGGTACGGAACTGAGAATATCAACCTTGGAATACAGCTAAACGTTTCTCTGTCAGGTCTGAAATTTATAATTCTCCTTAATTATAAGTTTTATGAAACGATAACCTTTGCTGCTAGCTATAGTACTATCTTTTCCCTATGTGAACTTTGATTAGTAACTTGTCATCTATGTAACAACGTCAATTATCATTTCTTCTTGAAATTTGCCATCCCATAAATCAGGTATATTTGCATGTAGAACCACTGGATTATGAAGTGTTCCTTTGGTGTATAAATCCTTTATTGTAATGTGAACATATTGTTCTTTGTACACCTTGAGTGTATGCTTTGTCATTTGTCAGAAGCTAAGTAAAGCAATTATGACTCAAAGTTTCATAAATAATGTATTTATTTGAAACTAATAGTGGTAACAATGTGTTCACAAGTTTTATGACAATTTTGACATTTTAATGGGCCCCTTAAATACACAAAATCATTGAAGTATAATCCACGTGAGGTTTCCAAGTCATCAGATCAA
This sequence comes from Pelusios castaneus, assembly GCA_007922175.1. Taxonomy (NCBI): domain Eukaryota; kingdom Metazoa; phylum Chordata; order Testudines; family Pelomedusidae; genus Pelusios; species Pelusios castaneus. The sequence goes on along the minus strand of VOCT01097778.1, from coordinate 10,615 downwards.
TTTCAATAACAACTTGCCCTCCCTCCTTGCCGCCCATGCTTGTTGGTATAGAAATAGGAAAGTTTGCTAGTTATTGGAGGAATCTAAATGTAGGGTTTAAAAAAAATCCAAAGGAAGAACTTTGATCCACCTTTGGGGATTACTGTTGTTTGTATGATGCAAGAGTAGTCTATGTCTAGGTATGATGCAAGAGGTTTGTATGATGTATGTATGATGCAAGAGTAATCTAGTCTAGAGAGCTCTGAAGTCCTGATGTCAAAATAATGCATTCTAATGGTAAATTTACTCTGGAGTGGGCAGGGTGCTTCCCAAATTGGGTAGACAGACACTCATAGCTCTGCTCAAGCTAGCATGCTATAAATACCCACGTAGCCAGGAGAGGCATGGATGGTGGGTTGGGTTAACCTCCTGAACGTGTACTCGGCGCGTTGTACTCAGGTGGCTAGCCTGAGCTGCTATCCATACTATCCATACCTGGCTACATTGCTATTTTTAGCATGCTAGCTTGAGCAGACCTAATGTACATGTAGCTCCCAAAGTTGGAAAGCATGGTTCCAGTTGCAGTGTAGATATACCTTTAGGGCTCACTCCTTCAGCTGCTTGCAACTGGGTGCAAAACCTTGCTAGAATCTTGTTATAATCAAGAGTAAACGTTTGCAGATCAGGACCCATGTACGCTATGTGCAAATGAAGAGAGGAGACATGAAACATGATCAGAAATTCCTGAGTCATGTCCCCCTAGAATCATGAGATGGCATACACAGAGAGAGAGAGAGATATTCTTTTTATTTACCTTCTGGCTTTGAGACTTTATGGTTCATACTTTCAAACTGTTCTCCACAAACACAAAGACTTAGAAATCTGTTTTTAATTACAGAAGAGATTCTTATCTATTCATGCGACCCCACTCCCTAATATTGTGAAAACTGTAATAAAATCAAGATAGTTGACAGCAGTGGATTGGGTGCAATGAAAAAACAGGTATAGAACTGTGAGTCTGGCTAACTCTGTTGATTTTGTTTGGATTTTCTCTCTTGAGTTATATTTCTCCATGGAGAGGGACAGGTTTATAGGTCTGTTGGAAGATGTATTTCGAAGAGATTGGAAGTACTGTGAAGTGGGCTGGGGTCGAGTTTCAGACAGGTGGGATGGTGGGGAGAAAGGCTTGGAGGCAAGAGGTGAAATCTTTGCCCCATTGAAGTCAATGGAGTTTTACCACTGACTTCTCCAGTGAGTCCAGGATTTCACCCAATAATGGGAGAAAAACACAAAGAACTAGCTTTGTACCATGAAGGGGATGAGGTGAGAACAGAAAAGTAGGCAGGAACAGGCTTTGTAGGGACTGTAAGGCTGGGACAAAGAACTTTAATTTTGATGTGGAATATAGAGATATATTTAATTAGAGTAAATTAGCCTACTGGCCTGAGAAGGTGGTTTGAGAGGGTGGTTTGAGGTTATTCCATTCACATGTGCAGGGAAGGAAACAAAGGAGTCAGTGGAAGAGAGGAAGTTGTTTTAGGGGATCAGTTACTGTCTAGGACAGGGAAGGTATAGGGCCATTCCAGCCCACTGTTTGTATAGAGGCCAGGGACCAGGAACCCTTGTAGAGAGAGAGGGCAAGACCCCCCTCTCTCCCAGGCAGTGCAGACAGATGTTTATTATGTCCACCCAGGGAGGATCAAAAGATTGATTAATTAACTGGTTGGGTGACTCCAAAAAGGCGTCAAGTCCAGTCGGGTACAGAGTGGCAGAATGTGCTTCTGAGAGGGAGAACTCTCTGGGACGCAGCTCCAAGCTGTAGGGCTGTGAAACCCCTGACCCTGAGAGGAGAGTCTACATGTCCCAGTTCCAAGAAGAAATACTGTGAGACTGTAAACTTGAGGGGTGAGTTATGGACCTAGGGGAGCTAGAACTTAAAAGTCACAGTTCCAAGTTAGGGGACACTGAATCTTAAACCTAAGGAGTAAGTGGAAAGGGGCTCTTTTTGCTAACTGAATGGTATTGAATAAATTTGACTCCTTCCCCAACAAGAGCGGGAATATTGTTTCAAAAACCTTTTCTGTGACTGAATTAATTCCAGGAAACTGAGGCAGTGGCATGTTATGCCACAAAAGGGGGCATTCTTAGAGACCATAGACCAATCGACCAAGGCCAGTGGTGCCTCTAATCTGTATTCTTTTTTTCTTAAAGTGCCTGTGCCTGGCATTGCCTGTCCCTAGAGGAAATCTCTTCCTAAGGCACATAAGTTAGTGGCTGGGTTGTGCCCTAAAGCCATGAGAGTTAATAATCCACCTAAAAATGGTTAAGTTCTGTCTAATGGAAGTGTGGATGTTAATGCGCCATAAAAATAGCTAGTCATGAAAATTCTGCTAAGCTCTTGGTCTTAATCTCTTGTGACCGTGAGTTCCATAGGTCAATTATATTATAAAAGGTATTTCCTTTTATCAGTGTTTAAATCTATCGTCTTTCTGTTTTATTGATTGCCCCTTGATCCTGTATGGTGGAAAAGGGGTAGATAGAAGCTCCTGATTTACCATTATGAGATTCATTATGTCCTTTCTTATATGGCTCCTCTCTAACAAAAACAGTCCCAGTCTTTTCACTCCCTCTAACAGTGAACCTCCAAATCTCTAATTTTCACTCCTTCTTTCTATAGCTCTTCTCCTTTTTGCTGCATCTTTTGTGAGATAGGGTGCTGAGAAGTGAACACAGTTTTCCAGGTGTAGCATGCTGTGAATACAATAGCCTGTATACCATTTCCAGTATTATGTTTCAAACCCATTCCTTCTGCATCTTAAAAAAAAAAAAAAAAAAAAAAAAAAAAAATTAACCCACCTCTGCTCAAATTTTTGCTGCACTGTCCCTGAAATGACAGGAAAGGGATTTGAAGAATGGACCAATGTGGTCCAAGGGCTAGGCAGGATAGAGGGATTTAAGTTTTTGGAAAGAATTAGGGATTAAAGGAGGGTTGAGAGGGCAATATATGAATCCAGGAGGACATTGTAGTAGTCCAGGTGAGACATAGCCAGATCCTGGACAATGGTTTTGGGGGGTGGCAGTGGAGAATAAAGGGCAAGTTCTATAAATAGAGGAGGAAGAACTAACAGGACTTAATGACTATGTGAATGGGGAAGGGGAAAAAGGAGAGGAGTTAAAAGGCTGAAGGGTAAGCAGAGTGGCCAACAGTGAATGAGAGGAAAAGGTGAAAGGTTTGGGATGAAAGACGAGTTCACATTTATCAGTGTAACTGCAGTGGTGTAACACAAATATGGAGGGCAGGTCAAAACGTTGAAATGCTGTTTTGGTTTAATGTGGGAACATTGAACTGCTCCTACTTATGTTGCTGCTATACCATTGGTTCAGGCACCAGTGCTTCAATTCCCTGTTGTAGACACAGCTTGCGAATACTTGAATCTTCTTCAGTAGTCTCGCAGATTGTGCTGTTTCAGCATAGGTTTATATCCACCTTGTGACAGTGTTAAATAAAGTAACTCGTATATTGATCCAGCTGGGACAAAGAAGAGTTATTTTTATCTTAGCTTGACATGGAAGCACAGGTGGATAAATTACATGAATTTTTTAAGGAATATTCATAGCCCAGCTGCCTAAAAAAAATGTTTACTTCTAACACACAGGCTGCTTTAGTGTATCATTTCCCTTGGAGATCTCTGAGGAGCAGATTATATTACAAGGCTGACAAGAACCTCTTGTTACTAGGTGTACATTTTAAGTTAATGAACAATACCTTCAGGGTATAGCAATGCATTTGGAGCTAGGTTGTTTTTTTTCTTTTTTTGAACAGAGAACCTTTGCACTCACCCTGGGAAATGGAAAAACAAATGTCTGCTAGGGCTACATCTATTTACACTGCTAGATTAGTAAAACAGTAGACCTTTCCAAAGAGTAAATTCCTAATAGTGAAATTATGATTCTGCTGAAACTTAGCCCTGAGAAACTGAACAGTTTTGGCCTTCAAAAATGAATTTATATTTTTAACTGGAATCTTTTGTGGGTGACTCTCACTGTGTATAAAAATAAAGGACATGGTGCTGTCTACAGCGCTTTAAAAAGAAAATATTAATTGAAAATAAAATAAAATGCAGCCCTGTTTATGTTCCTCAGACTCATCTATTTTCCTGTGGCAAAGGCTTGCCTCTGCTGTGAATTGATTGTATAGGCCTGACACAAGCCACAGATGCCAATGGAAAGTTTCCTCTACTGACTTAAGTGTCTTTTGGTTCAGGTACTAAACTAACTGATCAAGAGGGTAAACCAGTACCAGCAGAAGGGGGCAGTGCCTGAATAGAACATCTGGTTCTCCTTTGAGGAATGTCCCTGTGGGTGATCCACCTTGGTTCTGCAGTGCGCCCCGCGCCTGGACTGGAGATCTACAAAGCAATGTTCATCGTGGCTGCGTGAGCACTGCGTGGCTGTCTCGCACCCACTTGGCGCATGCGCACCGTGACCTGCCTCAGTCCCTTCTTTACCGCTCGTGGTCTCGTACAGCGTTTCAACGTCTCCTCAGCTCATCATTATTTTTCAAATCTACTACCCTTGTTTTTCTCCTTTACCTCAGTTTTGGACTCCTTCATTCTTTTTGTGAATCCTGTACTTTTCAAAATTTTTCCTCATGCCGGGCTTCAAGCACTATGAGCAGTGCCGAGACACTATGCCGGCCTCAGACGGGCATGGCCTCTGTATCAGATGTTTAGGTGAGGGGCATATCTCACAGAAATGTCCCTACTGCAAAAATCTGAGCTGCAGAGCTCGCCGGGATAGAGACCTCTGGCTAAAGCTACTTCTGATGGAACGGTCACTTAGACCAGCCTCCGACCCAGGCCAGACTCCATCAGCCCCTTTGTCTACTCGATCCCCGAATAGACATTAGAGCTCACCAATAACATCTTCAAAAGGGAGAAAACCAGAATCTCCTCCCAAGAAGATGACTCATACTAAAGAGGCACAAGGATCCTCAGGTACATCAAATACAAAATCATATTATAGGTCTTCCTCAACAGACCGTAGAGACAGCAGCAACCAGCAGATAAAATCAGCGGTTGCTAAAAGTTCAAAATCAAACATGGCACTGGAACATCACTCGACACCAAGGTCAGCCTCAGCACTGGCACCGATAACGGCTACGGTGCCGCATACACATACAGAAGATATGGCACCGACTGACACTGCGGTACCGCATGATGCCAGCACAGCACTGGGGCAATCAGCACCGGCCACTAGCCTATCGGCTCCGCACCACTCTCTGCACCGTGCCATCTCCAAAAACCCCATCGAAAAGAAAAAAACATCTTACCACTGAAGCAGTTTCATGGCCTCTCTCTCCAGCTTCACACTGCCGAATCACCCGTGCCCCTATCCCATGCAGGTTTGAAATATCCCATTCCATTTTTGAGTGATGAAGATCCGGATGAGCAGGAGGGCACTTTCTCTCCTCAACCACCATCGATCACACCAAAGAATTACAGGGCACAACCTCCCACTTTTCGGCTAGAACCGTGGTATCCTCCCCATAGTACAGACCACCACCGAACTACCTACCACACTGGTCGCGCTGGGAGCCCTGGTGGCATTATCAGGATGCATCATCAAGACTGTCCACCTCTGGAATGCACAGATCACAATCAAAACATACCACCCAGACTCAAGTAGAACCAGAAAACCTGGAGGATGATATCGAGGAACCAGAGCAAAGATCTCCATTGCACAAGTCGTCCTCATCTGTGGATGAAGACATTATCCCATCACCACCCACCATGGCTGATGACTTCAAACAGTTTCAAGACCTCCTCTGCCAGGTGGCAGAATGTCAGGAGATTCCAATGCAAGAAGTCCAGGAGTCTCAGTACAAAATTCTCCGGATCCTTCAAATGAGATCTTCCTCAAGGATCGCCCATCCTATGGACAGGACCCTGCCAATTCATACTGCCGATGGACCCTGCCAATGACATATGGCAAACACCAGCCACAATCACCCCAACCTGCAGGAGGGCTGATAAGAAATACTATATACCCAACAAAGGATCTGAATACCTGTTCAACCATCCTTCCCCAAATTCACTAGTAGTAGAAGCTGCTAACCATAGACATAAGCAATTGTACAAATGATCCACTCCTCATGATAAAGAGAATAAAAAATGGATTGACTTGGCAGAAAAGTCTCTACCTCCTTGACCTTGCAGTTAAGGGTAGCTAATGACTCAGCGCTACTAGCAAATGACCAGACACAGAACTTACCAGTACCAACCTTATAACTCAAGGTATCACTTCCCGTACCAGAACAGGTCACGATACAGGAGACACGACCAGCCACCATGTAACAGACAATGTACACAACATCATAGGCAGCCCTCAATTCAGGCTCCAGCGCCCCAACCACCACCTTTGAAACCTCAATTTCGAGATTCGGACCGCCTACACCCTCCGAGAGTTCTGGAGCCACAGTTGTCGGACAGATTATACTATTTTTACGAAGTTTGGATTGAAATAACATCAGACAAATGGGTTATTGATATGATTAGAACTGGCTACACCATCCCCTTTACCACCAAACCATCTCATCACTATCCTTTCCTATCCCTTTTTAGGGATACTACTCACGTACAATTACAGGAGGAAGTTGCACACCTCCTTTCACTGGGCGCTATAGATGGTATTCAAGGAACATCAGGGGAAAGGATTCTATTACCCTTATTTTCTGACCAAAAAGAAATTGAGTGGCTGGCATCCAATTCTTGATCTGAGGAAACTAAACAAGTATGTTAAACCTCAAAAGTTTAAAATGGTCACACTCACCTCTATTATTCTGGCTCTTGAACAGGGGGACTGGCTCACGGCCCTCGACCTGCAAGATGCATATTTTCATATTTCTATCCACCCAGCCCATATAAAGTATCTCAGATTTATAGTAAATGATAACCATTATCAATATGCTGTTTTACCCTTTGGCCTTTCCACAGCCCTGTGTGTATTCTCAAAAATACTCGTCATCGCATCACACTTGAGAATGAATGGGATAACCATCTTTCCCTCTCTCGACGACTGCCTCTTAAGGGCACGCTCCGAACTCGCTGTGCTTCACGCAGTCAAAATTACCGAGACAGTGTTCAAATGATTGGGACTCATTATAAATGACAACAAATCCATGATAACGCCATCGCAGGAAATAGAGTATATTGGTGCTTGTCTCGACTCCATAAGGGTATAAGCCTTCTTTCTGGACTTACGAATCAAAGCAATTTCAGAATTAATAGACATTATGACACATGCTCCTACGATCAGAGTGCACGTATGCCTACAACTTTTAGGCCACATGGCCGCAACAACGGCTGTAGTACAAACCGCAAGACTACACATGCGAATTCTTCAACTGTATCTCGCCAAGGTATACAAGCCTATGTACCACTCCATATAGAAAATAATTACCATATCACTGCAGGTAAAACAGTCATTGCAATGGTGGGTCGAACCACAAAACCTTACAGCAGGAGTACCCTTCAAACCCCTACTGCCATTGATATACATGTCAACAGATGCATCCCTGCTTGACTGGGGTGCCCATCTTTCCCCCCACGCCATCCAGAGCGGTTGATCCCATGTAGAATTGACCTTCCACATAAATCTGCTTGAACTCCGAGCCGTCTGATACGCCTGCCGTCATTTCAAACAGATCATAACAGGCCAACATGTAAGGATACTCACAGACAACATCGCCTGCATGTTCTATATAAATAGGCAAGGGGGAGCACGATCAAAATCCCTGTGTGCAGAGGCAATACTCTTATGGAACTGGTGCCTGGAAAGCAGGGTCACGATCTCTGCAACTTGCATCCCAGGCATCCACAATACGATGGCACACTTTTTGAGCAGGTCTTTTATTCAGGACCAGGAGTGGGAGATCCATCCGGGGATACTGCACAGTATCTTTATGCAATGGGGTTTCCCTATCATGGACCTCTTTGTTACACATCGGAATCACAAATGCTGTCTCTTCTGCACAAGGGCAGGAATTGGTCACGGATGCCTTCCTACAGGACTGGGAGAAGCAGCTACTATATGCCTTTCCCCTATCCCGATAATCCACAGAACCTTACTCAAAATTCACCACGATGCAGCGACAATGATAATGATCGCACCTGCCTGGCCCAGGCAATCGTGGTTTACCTACCTCCTGGAGATGTCAACAAAACAACCAATCACCCTACCTGTAATGAGGGACATATTAACACAACATCGGGGGCTCAGAGGAAGTACAGCGCATTCTATTGAATAGCAGAAAGCCATCAACTTGTAAAACTTACCTTCAAAAATGGGCAAGATTTCAACATTGGTGCACTGATCACAATGTGTCCCGCACAGTTGCCATGATTCCAGTGGTTTTGGAGTATCTCCTCTCCCTGAGGCAGTCCAACCTTTCCAAGAGCTCCATCAGAATTCACCTAGCAGCGATCCCAACCTTCCATGGGAATGACTCACTCCTCTCACATAAAACGGTGAAGAGATTCTTAATGAGCCTACAGAATCTCTATCCAACCGTCCGCCCACCCACACCAACTTGGGACCTTAATTTAGTTCTCAGAACCATTACCAGGTCTCCGTTTGAACTCCTGGTCAAATGCTCACTTACCTTTCTCTCGATGAAGATGGCCTTCCTCATCACCATAACATCTGCCCGACGCGTCAGCGAACTTGCAGCTCTCATAGCCACACTCCCATACACAGTATTTCACAAGGACAAAGTTATCTTCAAACCACATCCTTGGCCCGTAGTGAAGATATCATCTATATTCCACCTCAATCAGATCATAAACTTACCTGTATTTATGCCGAAACCCCACTCTTCTCTAGATGAAACCATTCTCCAAACTCTAAACGTCCATCGCACTCTTCCCTTCTACCTAAAGAGAACAAAACTATTTAGGTCTACAGACTATGGCAGACCATGCCAAGGGCAACCCTATTTCTACCCAAAGACTATCCAAAAGGATTTCAGGTTGCTGCTATACGTTAACAGGCACCGCACCACCAGACTGTATTACGGCACATTCCACCAGAGCAGTCGCAACGACCACAGCCTTCCTTAACAATGTGCCAATCGCGGATATTTGCAAAGCTGCCACCTGGGCATCAACACATACATTCACAAAACGTTATGCTATTGACCAAGCATCCTGCCAAGATGCCCAACTAGGGATCTCAGTACTCACTGCCATTCAAAACAACAATTCCAAAGTCCCTCCGTCCTCTGCAGGCACAGCTTTGTAGTCTCCCAAGGTGGCGCACCCACAGGGACACTGCTCGAAGGAGAAAGGACGGTTACCCACCTTTTGTGGTAACTGGAGTTCTTCAAGATGGGTGTCCCTGTAGGTGCACCACCACCCGCCCTCCTCCCCTCTCTACTTCGGAGTGTAAAACTGTGGTGCTCCTGGTTAGAGAAGGAACTGAGGCAGGCTGTGCCGTGAGGGTGCCACGTGGGCACAAGACAGCGTTTGCGCGGCCAGAACGAGCATTGCTTTGTAGATCTCCAGTCCAAGGTGGAGCACCCACAGGGACACCCATCTCGAAGAACTCCAGTTACCACAAAAGGTGGGTAACCTTCCTTTCCTGCAGCTGTTTCCAGGAGCAGCAGCAAGCCTGAAGTCTGGATTGGTGGGAATGTAGCTACCTGCATGGTACCTGGAGGGAGGAGCATGGTGGGAGAATGGAAGACGAGGCTCTTTTGTGGTTGTGCCAACAGTTTGGCTTGAAAGATGAGAGAAGAAAAGAAGTAGCTCAGCCTTTCAAAGTAGGTGGGAAGGAGCAGGCAGGATCATGCAGTGAGAGGAATGGGAAGCTGTGAGCTGGCTGTGTGCAGTGACAATCTGCATCCTCAGCTCTGTTGCGGGTGGGCCTGTGATGTGACACTGAGATCAGCTGCCCCACTAGTAGTGTCTCGCCTTCTCCAGCCCCCATGCAGAGATAAAATTTCTTCGTCCTCCTCCCGGTAGATTGTTAAGGCAGAAAAGAGACACAGGGTGACCAGAGGACTGCTAAGAGCAGAGCTGAGGTAGGCAAGGGGCTCACGGTTAGGCAAGGTAGCAGGAAGGTGTAGGTTTCTGGTCTCCTGTATTCCCTAATAGATCTGCCTCTTGTGACGTTTGGATTGACAGTATATATAGATTTATATGGACATCTACTCATCGGAATCAGCTTGGTGACCATGTCTCTGTCACCAGCAGAAGTTGATCCAAGAAAAGATATTACCTCATCCACTTAGTCTTTTTTTAATCAGTCTGATGGTATTGAAGCTGGCCAGTGCTCCAAACTTGGGCTACATTTATCCTTCCCTGGGAATCAATTTGACTCCCTGCATTTACTCTGACTGGTGACAACTTGCAATGAACTTTGGAACGCATGAGGAGTGTGTGAGAGAATACAGCAGCTTATGGTCTGATAGGGGGATGTGTCTTCTAAACAGAGTGGAAACAGCCCTCCTGCTTTGTCACTGTGACTATATCTATGCAACCAGGTGAGCGCTGAGCTTCAGGCCAACTTTTGTAATAGAGGCTCTGACTAATGTAACCCATTAGTCTAAATGGAGAGTTTCCCTTTAAGAGATCTG
>VOCT01097777.1:0-29700 GCA_007922175.1 Pelusios castaneus | reverse complement strand
ACACACACACACACACACACACACACACACACACACACACACACACAAATTCCCATCCTGCTACCAAAGATTGTTTAACCATTAGGACTGTCTTCAGACAGTGAGGGTTGCTATCCAAGTGCCAAATACTGTCTACATGTCTATCTTCATGTTCATGCTCTGCTTCTCTCTCTCTAGTTTTCTTCACATGATGAGTAAAGGATCCAGATGTTAAACTAGGACAGTGGATTTTCTTGCATCATAAATTTGTCCATTGATGAGCTCCTAATGCCTAAATAGGAGCTACATTCTGTTGCTTGAAATATGGCCCATTATTTTCAAATTAGTGCTCCAATTGTGTTTCAAAGGAATGTGAAAATCCTGTTTATATGCAGTTATGGAAAAAGTCTTCTGTATATTAAATGATAATCATAGTTTATTGTAAAAGGATTGTTTCACTACAAATGTGGAAAAATGAAATTTAAAAACCTTATATTTTTCCTTTCAGGTTCATGTGGGTTTTTTTTTTTTGTGGCAATTATAACTTTCCCCATATCTTTGCTTAAATGCATTCCCAAATAAGATTATTGCACATTAGAAGAGGGAGGTGAAAGCCCTGCAGTGTTTACTTGGTTTTATTTGTTCCAGATTTAGAATTAAAACCTTCAGTAGACCAAGTGTATCAAGGGCTTTCGGTTTCATATTATGAAGTGTGTTGTTATGCATAGTTCATTCTGTTAAAAACTGAAATTTGTAAATGTAATTTAAAATGGAGAGACTGGATCATTCAGAAGGGACCTCCTGAAACACTGCGGAGTTTTCTCATTAACTAGAGAAATATTTTAGCTGTTGCTTTTTCTCAAGGTGGCTGATGAGAAGAGCTGGGGTGGCAAGAGTTTGAAAAGCTTCTAGGCGGGGGTTCTTACAATTATGGCCAATTGTCTTCTGTTACCTGAATTTTCTTGCTACCATCTGTCTCAGGACTTGATGGAACTGCCTTTAGTTTCACGGGTTGGAAAAGAGCTGAATGATAAGGGGCTTTAGAGAAAAGATGCTCAAATTTTAATATCTTTAATTTTTCTTTCCTTTAAGTCTCGCTTCAACCTACCATGTGTTGTATCAGAAGCAAGAGAAACGCTGATTCTTTTTTCTCCAGTCTTTATGGTGTCGTGAAATCTATAATTAAAAATAAAATATTTTAACACATCTACTTCCTGAGTGTGGAATTGCCACACCACATCTGTTAGCTCTTTATTATGATGTAGCCTCTTGTGAGGGACAGTTCTGGGGGAAGAAGATCAGTTTGATTAAAATTTTCCCAGAAAGGCAGATGGGGAGAACTCACTGATAAAGTAATCATTGTGGTGTTTTGGCACATGCTGTTAATTCATTATTATTATTTTATTAATGTCTGACACTTTGAACACACAGAACAAGGCATATCCCAGTTGTAGCAGGACTTTGGGAAAGCGGCAGTGTCTTTGAAGAAGATTGGGTTCCCAACTATATAATACTCTTGTCAGGTATTCCAATTTACCTCTATAATCTGATGATGCATGCATAGGGAGAATTTTCAAAGCCAAAAATGAGGGTGAGGTACCCAGTGGGAACAGGGTACAAAACTTGTCCTTTGTGCATTTGAAAATCTGCCCTCATGACTGAAATAATTCTACTGTACCACTTACTTTATTATCTGAACAGGATATTGTATTGGGTACAGTTATATTATCATGTAATGACAATCCCAGTTGTGATATACACATACATAAGGTATTTCAGAGTCAGATTTTTCATACCACTGTCTATTATTGATTTATTTGCCAACTGAACTTTGACATACTTGGTATCATTTTTCCTCTATACTTCTATAAACAGCACTCTTAGGGCCTGTCTTCATTGATGGCAGCAAATTTGCCGCTGTCAGATCGATCTTTCCTGATTGATTGAATGGTCAGTGGAGACCTGGTCAACTGATCCAGAAGTCGACACGTTAAAACCATCTCCTCAAGTGGCATAGTGCTGTGTTGATGGGATGCATTTCCCATCTGCGCAGTGCTGTGAAGATGCTACATAGAAGAGGAGTTATGAAAGTTGAAGGGAGTTATGCAAGCTAAGCTGGATGAGACACTGAGCAGATGGCAACTGTCAAATACTTTGGAAGCATGATGGACTGTGCTGGAGGATATTTGAAAGAAGTGGACATTCACAAAGCAACATGGCTTTACAAAAGGTAGATCATGTCAGACAAACCTGATCTTTTTTGAGACGATAACAGATTTTTTTGGACAAAGGGAATGCAGTGGATCTAAATTACTTAAATCTCAGTAAGTCATTTGATACAGTTAGATACATAGGAAATTATTAGTTATTTGGAAAAGATGGGGATTAATATGAAAACTGAAAGGTGGATAAGGAACTGGTTAAAGGGGCAACTACAACAGGTCATACTGAAAGGTGAACTTTCAGGTTGTAGGGAGGTTATTAGTAAAGTTCCTCAGGGATCAGTCTTGGGAACAATCTTATTTAACCTTTTTATTACTGATCTGGGAATGTGCTAAAAAAAGTTTGCAGATGATGCAAAGTTGGGAGGTGTTTCCAATACAGAGAAGGATTAGGATATACAGGAAGATCTGGATGCCCCCGTAAACTGCAGTAATAGGAATAGAATGAAATTTAATAGTGGAAGGTGCAAGGTCGTGCATTTAGGGACCAATAACAAGAATTTTTGCTATAAGCTGGGGACACATCAGTTGTAAGTTAGGGAGGAGGAGATGAAGGGTATATTGGTTGATCACTGGATGACTGTGAGCCGCCAATGTGATATGGCCATGAAGAAAAGCTAATGCTGTCCTAGGATGCATCAGATGAGGTATTTCCAGTAGACATAGGGAGGTGTTAGTACTGTTATACAAGGTGCTTGTGAGACCTCATCTGGAATATTGTGTGCAGTTCTAGTCCCCTATGTTTAAGAAAGATGAGTTCAAACTGGAACAGGTGCAGAGGGGAGCTACTAGGATGATCCATGGAATGGAAAATCTGCCTTACGAGAGGATACTCAGAGCTTGGCTTGTTTAGCCTAACCAAAAGAAGGCTGAGATGAGATACGATTGCTCTTTGTAAGTACATCAAAGGGACAAATAGTAGGGAGAGAGAGGAATTAAGTTCAGCACCAATATGGACACAAGAGCAAATGGATATAAACTGGCCATCAGGAAGTTTAGACTTGAAATTTAGATGCAGGTTTTTAGCCATCAGAAGAGTCAAGTTCTGAAACAACCTTCCAAGAGGAGCTGTGGGGGCAAAAAAAAATCTAGCTGGCTTCAAAACTGAGATAAATTTCTGGAGGGGATGGTATTATGGGACAGCCAAGTTTGGCAATTGACTGACTACTGGTGTTGAATATGCCAACGGTCTGAGAGAGGATGTTTGGTGGGGTGGGTTGTGAGTTATTACATAGAATTCTTTCTTGGGTGTCTGGCTAGTGAGTCTTTCCCACAGTTTAATGGATCACCATATTTGGGGTCACAACTCACTGTTGGTGGATTCTCTGAACCTTAAAGTCTTTAAATGGTGATTTGAGGACTTTTTAATTAATCAGTCATAGGTTAGTGGTTTATTACAGGAGTGAGTTGCTGGGTGAAGTTCTGTGACCTGCTTTGTGCAGGAGGTCAGACTAAATGATCATTTTGGTCCCTTCTTAGAGTCTGAGGTGCTTCTAGGGGGACATGGTGACATCAAGCTTGCTACAAAGCTGTGGATCTATAGAACTCCTGTTATACTGTGTCTGTGGTATGGCAGTGAAAGGTGGGCACTGATGAAGGCCAAAGAATGGCAGCCAGATATTTTTGATTCTCATCATCTTTGTCAGTTGCTCTACATTAAATAGTAGGACAAGATTAGCAACGTAGATTACTCATAGCCAAACCTAGCAATTACCTCCATCAGCACTGGTTAGGTTTTGGCAGTTTTCTTGATATAGACATACTAGGATGGAAGACCAGTGAATCATGAAGATTTACTAAGGAATGCCACTACATATCCAGTGATCTTGTGGTCACCAAAAGCTTGGGTGGTATGCAGGGCCAGATTACGGACCCTCCACCTGGGGCCCCAGCTCCACCCACCTGGGACTCTGTCCCCCATCACCATAGCCTGGAGGCAGGGTGAGCTGTAGCCCTGGGACCATTAGCCATCACCAGCTGCAGTGCTTCTGCTTCTGGACTGGCTGGTCTGCCCTAGGGGGTGGTTGGCATGTGGCTACTGTGCTGTAGGGAGCAGCCTCCCATGTGGTCCTCCCAGCTGGCTGTCTGACAGTGTTTGGGGCCTGGAGGGCTGAACCGGAGGCCGCTCTATGTGCTGACCGGCCCCGCCCTCAGAGTGCAGCACACATGCACTGGTTGGCCCTGCCCTCTTGGGGCTGACCAGCCAGCCCAGGGGGTGGGTGGGAGTGCTGCCCCACTGGCACTGTGCTGGCGGGGCTGGATAAGCAGGGGTTTTAGGAGCTGCAGTCTGGGGCCCTCCTTTAGGCCACGGCACGGGGCTTCATCTCCTATAGCCTCTGCATTTATCCGGCCCTGGTGGTGTGATAAGATCTTGGGATGGACATAGTCTGGCTGGATATTTAGTTTATCTTAAGGACCTAACCAGAGAGTGATCCAAGTGGCACTTGATCTTCAAGGAAGCTACATCCTTTAGGGTTTGCAATGGTGATGAGAAATCTTTGACTTGTCCTGGCTTGCATGTGCAGTGTCATCCTTAAAAGCTTTCTGATTGTCTTAATGTGATAATGGGACCGTTTTGTTTGACAGTAATCAGTCTTTTCTATAGCACATCAGAAAAGTACAGAAAATTGTTGTGTCCAGAGGTGGTAAGGCAACGCAGTGGTCACGGAGGTCACACGTTACAAAGGAGTAGGCTGAGCTGGTGCGTTTATTGTCTCAGTGGGCTCTGTGGTGCAAGCGTGGACAGACCCAAGGTCCCCCGGTGAGGGGCGGCAGTCAGGCCTGAGTTGCCATCCTGCTTACAACCGCGGCCCAAGGCGCCCCGATGGCCCCAACTAGCTAGCTCCTCTGCGGCTTGGCTATTCCTGGGACTGAGACCCCTCTGGTGTGTAGGTGGGGTAAGTGGCAGTCTGCCCCAGGTAGCTCCTCTGCGGCTTTCCTGAGTTTGGCATATGGACTGCAGCTTGACCCTGTCCCAGGCCTAGTTATATACCCCATGGACTTGTGCTGTTATCCCTGACAATAGGTGTCTTCCAGCTTGGGCGTTATCTTATCTGGTATGGCCAGCCTGAGCACACCTTTCGTCATTACAGTAACACAGGCAGTTGGCCTAGGTGTTCCTCAGGTGTCCGCCCATGCAGGGCTATCCTTTGGGGGGGTGAATGGGGTGATCGCCCTAGGCCCCACGGTTAGATGGGCCCTGCGCCATGGCCCCCACACAGCCACACTTCCCAAAAGCAGCGGGGTGGGCCAGGAGTGCTTCCCCTGGGCCGGCCCTATCCCCCCACATCCCCAGGGCGGAGCAGGCAGGGGCAGGGGTAGGGTCCCAGCTATGGCTGGGTCCGCAGCAGCCTCGCCCAGGGCTGGCTCCCCGCCAGCAGGCAGCCGCGGCCTTGGCTCCCTGCTGCCTCCTGGGGCTGGAGCCATGGCCTCAGCTCCCTGCTCCTCCCGGAGCTGGGGCTGGGGTCTCGGCTCCTTGCCGCCTGGCGGGCAGCCTCAGTTTCTGGGGCTGGCTCCCAGGGGAGTGACCGGAGTCCCTGGGGGCAGAGCGGGCCGGCCCACTGCAATCCCCACCAGCATGGGGGGGGGGCAGGGCCCCCCCCAAGGGCGATTGGCCCTGGGCCCCGCTCCCCCAAGGGACGGCCCTGCGCCCATGTCCAGCACAGTGAAGCTGAATCATCACTATAACCCATAAAACAAAAGATACATAGAAAAAGCCCCCCAGTGCAACCATTGCTATTTTGGCGGCGTGTCCTGGTGTTACTTGATTGGCAGGAGAGGTCACGTTCCCGAGTTCCGAAGTTGCCACTGTTGCCCTTGGCAACAGTGGTAGCAGGATCCAAGTCATCAGGTTAAGACAATGTGAATGACCCAGGACACGTCGTTGGCCGTTTCCGTTTCCGTTTCTGCAAAGCATGCTTAAATTTATCTAGCGGTGTTCGTGACCATATGGACCCATCAAAAATATTGCAAAATACTGAGGTAACGCTACCTCTTCAGTGGGGGAAATCAGCAGGGTTAAAAAAAACAGCTTCTGTAATTGTTCTACTGCCCTCTTACTGAATGGAATGTTGGACCTGTTCCGGTGTGAATATCATAAGCCATTATAGCAATGCAGCTAAAAGAAACTTTCCTTTCCCTCTCTGATTGCTTCAAATTCACAGACACCTCCAAGTATCTAATGACAAATATATTTTAAAATGACAGATCGGATTTCTATACAATTTCTATGTGTCCATGATGTGCATGATAGCAATGAATTGAAATCCCCGAGAGCCCTTGATTTGTTACACCTTCCATGGTGCCAGCTGTGTGTGGGAGAAAGAAAGAAAGCAATGGATAGTTAACTGGGAACTTTTACCTTAATAACTAAAGTTGTTGTGAATGAGAGCATGAAAAGCAAGCTCAATGAATTTTAGTGCTCTATAAAAGCTCTTTGTATTTGCATGACAGATACCACCTGACAACCCAGTGGTCGGCACCTTGCTGCATGAAGCTTTCAACCATGCATCTCTGGACTTTGCAGAAGCTTTGAGTTCAGGTCCAGAATTTAGTCTTTTTGTGTTGGGGTCATCTGGTCAGTCTTATGCACCCATGATCTGTTCGTTACACAGGGATGTTCCCTGATGAGATCTGCCAGCTCTGTAACTCCTATATGGTTGCAGAGCAGGTACGCAGAGGTTACAGCAGATCGTGGGACGATCACCCCCGTGCTCATATTAAAAAACACAGCTTCATGGAAGCCAATCCAATTTGAGTCATAATGCAAAACTTGAATTTCTTGTATCATGATATTGGCCTCTCCTTGGAAAGCAAGTTGGAACCATGAGCTGGGTAACCTGCTACCTGTCTCTGCATTGTTTGCAGCCGTTTTAAACTGTAATATCCATTTTAGCAGTATGTATTGCTGAGGGTTTCAATGTGTATTCTAACAATATATGTATGGTGACTATTTCCCTCTGCTATCCCCTTGGCCCCAGTAACAGGGTAATTCTGAGCATTGACATTTCAGTTCAACAGGGTCGTATTCTCACTGGCTCTGAGCTAGCACATAATTCAGAATCCTTTTTCTTGTTCAGTAAACAGCATTGTAGTAATCTGTCCTTTTAAGCCACTTGTCAGAAAATGTTTAGGGAATAAAGCTTCATGGGAAGATGTCTGTTTTACCTGGAACCTTAATAATAGAATTATACACCAGTGAATCCTGCATGTTTTTGGTAACTTAAAGAACAAAACTTTTCCCAGAAAATACTTCTCTAAGGTACTTGTATGCCCCACATTACTATAGTATGGGAACACTTCACAATCTTCAGCATAGTTATCCTCATCAACACTACTGTGTGGTAGGGATGTTCTATCTCCCCCCATTTCACAAAAGGGGAAGGGAGGGAAAGTGACTTGTTCAACGTCACACAGAAAGCCTGTGGCAGAGCAGGGACTTGAACGAGTTTTAGGCAAGTGTCTTAACCACTGGCCCATCCTTTCTTTCTATTGTAAGTCATGTGTTTGCAAATGGAAACCAATCAGGTACCCACAATTTCTCTGTTATGGTGGGGAAAGGAAAAATGAGAGGGATGCAGAAATAGATGGAAAATTTACTGCTGCTTCAGCTTGCCAAATATAGCACCCACCCAAACCCTAGTGGGCTGCCTTCTGCAAGAACACTAATAGGAACAACAGGATATTGTTTTACCTTGAAATTCAGCTCTACCTTAAATCCTAAAAAGGCCTTCACCTTAAATTGTGATGCGCCTGGGGAATTTTCAAACTCCCCCTTTCCTGACAGCCTTAAATAACCCTTCATTTAGCCATGTGTCTGTGCTGTTATTGGGACTTTGGAGACCCAGTACTTATAGAGCGTAGCACCTGTACCTCCTTCAGTGCTTGATTCTGAGCCCTGGTACATGTTAGAGGTTTGATGTGCCACGGCTGTAGCAGCTGCGATAATTACACTCAATTTTACTGTGAAACTGCGAGAATAACCCTGATCGTGATCTTGCACTGGAGTAAGTCTGGCATAGCTCCAGTGGCGGATCCCAAGCACATGTGGGTCACAGCACTGTGTCATGCGGGGAGAATCCAGGGTTCAGATCTGGGGTTTTCATTCAGCCTTATCTCTAGAAAGAATACAGAGCTCCACAATCCACACACAGAGGAGGCCCTCCATGAACAGATCTGCTTTCTGCAGGATGGGAATGGGTCATTTAACAGCCTCCATGATGATCCCTCACTTCTTGATGCAGACCTTCCCATGTCCCTGATTACAGATTCCAAGAATCCCTTATCACATTCTATCACAGGACTGGGCAACTTTAAGGTTGCAAAGCTCCACAAAATCCACTGAACCCCTTTGGCAGGCAGGACATTTTTTTAGAGGCTTTGTGTTGCATGAGTCAGACATATTTGCTGCAATACAGCATAATAACATACAACAAGCCATGCGTTAACTGTGTAAAACTGAAGTGTTCTTAAATATAACAGTCCCATTTAGCACAACTTTAAATTAAAAAAAATTTAAAACAAGTTTTTCACTAACCTTTTTTTCAGTGTGTGGAAGAACAGGGGATTCATAAATGAAAACATCTTTCTTAAAGTTATTTTTCTCTGCTGCTCCCAGTCACTGCCTCCACTTTGCTATCTCACGGCAGAATGAAGCTTACCCAGGAAAAAGATAAAACAATCTCATGTTGCATAGTTTTTTCTAATTCCACACTCCTTCCCTCAGGAATCTTGGGGGGCCAACTGTGGACATAGGAAGTCACTGGCAGCTCAACTCCTGTGGAATTGCATGGTGGGGAGGAGTGAGATGGTGTTTGTTTGCAGTGAGATATGCTGCACAGGCATGGGAGCATCAAGATATAGGGGAAGCCCCATGGTCTTTTTTAAGCCCACACTCCCCACTCCACTGATGGAATGATAGGGATGGAACTCTGAGCAGGATATTTAGAGGTTTCCTCGTGCAGAGGGTTCTCAATGGGTGAGAATGATCCAAGACTCATCACTACTGAACCATTCTTACTAGTAAGTAAATCTTGCACTTTTCTGTGCACTAGACCTGGCTTATATAGCACACAATTATTTTAAAATAAAGAAAAAACTTCTTGCACACCAGAGACCTGATTCTTACCTCATTTCCAGCAGCATTTATTTTAGACTGCTGTGACTCTCCAGATATCAGTGGAGGAGTTCTTTTAGTGTGATAAATTTTTTTTGGTGCTTTCATCAGGTGACAGCACTGTTTATCATCAGCGTGTGTTACTTTTACTAACATGGTACATCATCATTTATACTCATTTCCCTGTTTGAAATGAAGGCTTCTGAAGTACGGTGTTTCTTAGCTTCCTGTGTAGCAGAGAGACCTGTGTGAGAAGGTTACCTCTGATTCTAGGGTACTGTACTCTTGTTCCCTTTACAAAATCCATTATACCCATTTCATTTTAAGATGCACTGTTTGCCATAGCAATCAACCTTATCAAGAGTTATCTCCTATGCTAGCCCAGAAACCACGTATGAGTGTAAAAGTGCCTTGCACAACCTTGCCCACCGTAATAACTTAAGCAATACACCAAAGACTGGTATTCTCCTTCAAGATCTTTAGTAGTTTTTGCTGTCTGCTGGAAAAATTGTTCTCATACTTAGAATATTTCTCCATTCACCATTATTATATGTCATACTGAATTGAACTGTCAAAAGGCTGTGGATTATGATGCTGGGGTTGAATAGGTTTTCAGAATCTGGTTAGTTTCTTGCTATAGAATTACTTAGGATCCTGTAGCTTAATCTAGCATGTCAATAAGTAGCTGAGTTTCATGGCAAGTGCATCTTCTATCTGTCCTTCAAGTATAACTGGAAAAATTGATAGTCATGTTCATAGAAGAAGCAGATTTTATTGTTGTTACTAAACAGCTTTCTGTAGTGTTTTTCACAAAGAAATCACCCCACTTGAGAGCTTTCATTGACACTCTGGAAATCAGCAATCAAAGTCTGAGCCTTCAGATTCTCAGCATCATGATAATGTGTCTGTTTTGGCTTGCACTGAGAATTCATTAGTGTACTGTAAGTAAACACTTTTTTTGGGTGAGTATTATTGATTCTTTTTCCTAGCAATGAATGAATGTACCTCTTCAGCCTATTCATTGTAACTGTGGAACATCTTGACAGATTCAATTTTAGCAATACTTAGCAGAAAAACAAAAACCAGGAATTTGAAGGAGTAGATCACCAGTATTCTCCAATAGATCTCAAAACGTGAATTTCATTAAACATCGGAGCTAGAAAAGGATGTAGATTTTACAGTAACTCGAAGATGCTCACATAAAATAGTTCAGCAGGCTTGTATCTGTTTAAGTATGGTAGAAATTTCCAGAGGGGTAGCCGTGTTAGTCTGTGTACAGCAAAAACAATGAGAGTCCTGCGGCATCTTATAGATCAGGGGTGCACAACCTTTTTGGCCAAGGGCCAAATTGCATTTTCTAAGGTCACTTGAGGGCCAAAAATGCAACGTGCAGAGGGGAGGGGGTCATGTCACATGATCTCCCTGCTCGCTCCGCTCCCAGAGGGCCGCACAGAACATGCATGCGGGCTGGATGCAGACCGGGGGCCGCAGGTTGTGCACCTCTGTTATAGACTGACAGATGTCTTTGGGCATAAGCTTATGCCCGAAGACATCTGTTAGTCTATAAGGTGCCACAGGACTCTCGTTTTTTCTTAAGTATGCAATTCACTTCAGCTGTTTAAATCCTCTTTGTTCCATATGCAGGTTAAAGTATAGTTCATACACTGAATTTTCCTACTTTTCCTGAACTTTCAGAATGCTTCTAATTTATTACTAGAGATGTGTAATAATTATAACCTTTCTTGACTAACCTTTCTACAAGGCTTATCCGTGTAGGTTCATACCAATGTAACAGGTGCAATCTTTACAATGAAGCAATGGTATTTTTTTGTTCTTTGTGAATAAAGTACAGAAATAATGGATGTACACAGTAAGAGTTATAATAAAACAGGATTTTGTATTCTCAAATCTTCACTTCACAGTAACATTTGAGTTTCATTAGATCTGTAGTCTTCAACAGCATTGGAGAGATTTAGTTTGCATTGAGGTAAACCTGTTTCTAAATTTCTTGAGGGCCGAGTTCTGCTGCCTTGCCTGTTGTATTGTTATGTCTGGCAGGGTGGAGGAAAATGCTACCGTTCTGATTTGGTGGCTCATTTTGCACAGGAGTCATGTGCCTCTATTGCGCAAGGTATAAGGTGATGGAGAATCAGACCCTGAATATTTTGCTTTTGCCTGTATATGGAACTTCTATGTTGCCTGTGTTGGTATCTCCAGAGAGTACTAAGAATTAGTTGAGAAAAACAGTATCTTAATGTGATTAGTTCCTTGAAAAAAGGGGGATGCCATTTCCTCAAATTAGAATTTAGCAAGCTGTTTAGATCTGGCAGACACTAAGTGGAGCTGTCTGGCTGCCTTTGAGCCCAGCAGTGACGTGCTTTGAGTAGGTAGAGAAATAATCATTGTAGTTGAAGTGGTGGCAGCATCATAGATTTCTCTTCCTAGTGGTTGGATGAGGGATGGAGGGGGCAATGGAACTGACTGCCTTTTTAAAATCCCTTCTTGGTCTCAATAGCCTGGGGAGAACCTGGTTACTGCCCTAAAACACTCAGCCTATTAGAGTGCTGAATGTAAGTCACTTTTAAAAAGCCTTTCACATCTTTAAATTCAAGGTTTAAAACTGTTCAGGTGAGCTCAGACTGAGGATCAAGAAGCCGCATCCCTTATAGTAAGACATCCTATTCCAGAAAATAGAGGTTTGTGTTTGGGCTGGTAAAATGTCCACTTGGAGTGATAAAATAACCAGTTATGTTAAAATGTATTCCTGGAAGAAAACAATCTGTACAGTTCCCACTGGTCTATAAAAATAATACTGATTACTACAGTTATGCACAGACTAAAGCAACCTCTCACTGATCGTCTCTGTAGTAACACTCCAGTGTACATATTGGAATAGAAATGAGTCATTGTAACTGACAGTACACTAATGACATAATGTTGTCAAGATTTCCTTTAATGACACTGTGAATTTTATAAGCCTAGAATACATCAGCTTTAACTGTACCACTACCATATGGCTGTAGATTTGCTTTCATCTCTGTTATTTTGTTGAGGGGCTTTTCAGAGATACTTAACATCGTCAGTCTTTGGTGCAATATTTTTTTAATAACAGAACTGAAGTCACAAAAATGGAGTCCTGGAACACCAAAGTGAGGTAGCAGAGCTGCAAATGCTGCTGTGCCAGGTTTTACTGCAGAGCACTTATGGGTGTTGCATAATAATTGGGTTCTTAGCAGAGCCAAAATTTTCAGAAGTGACTAGCAATTGAGTGCCTCTATTTTTGGTTGACCCATTCTAAATGCTCTCTAAATATTCCTTTTTTGGAAGATGAGGATGGTTAGGCCTTGTTAAGCTGTCTTGTTGGGCATCCAAATTCACTAGTCACTTTTGACGTGTGTGTGAAATTGTTCATGAATTTCTACCAAGAATTCCTTGTCCGCCAATCATTTGTGAACAGTTCATTGCATATATTTGAAATACAAAATCAGTTAGAGTTTTGCCTAATGACTGAAGCCTTTGACCTAATGAAAATATGAACTTCAGAGCTCTCTAAGGCATCTTTAATACTATAAACAGAGCTGAGTGAATAACTGATTTCCTCAGTTTGCTGTCAAAAATCTGTTCATGTCAAACTAAATCCAAAACCTATGAACTGAATTGGAGAAAGCTCTGGTTTTGATTGACCTAGCCTTGATTTTTTTCCCCAGACATTTGTGGGGGCTAGATGGCAGTGACCTCCCTTATGATCTGTATCCCAGTGGACAGAGCACTCCCCTAGAATGGGGGGGGGACGGACACAAGTTTAATTTCCCGTCTGCCTGATGTGGAGAAGGGATTTAAATTTGGGTCTTTCAGATTGAAGGAGAGTGCCTTAACCACTGGGCTGTGGGTTATTCCAGGACATGGCTTTCCCAATCTGTCCTGGTGAAGCTATTTCACTTTTTATGAATAGTCATTGGGGCAGAGAACTTGGGTCATTGTGTATAACTATGGCTTGTCAGTATGAATGACCGTGATTAGTCATTGGCCAGGGGAAACAGTGAGAATGACTCTGTAATCTGGTGGCTAGGTTCCACTGTTGCTGCCTGAATAGCAGCTGAGTCCCCCCCATCATCCCTCCCAATTGTTTTGACCCAAACTATTTGACAAATCCATATCAAATATGTGAATAGTTTTGGGTGACTGAAACTGGATTTTATTGATGATTAAAATATTCATTTGGAAAATTGCACCCAGTTCAAGTTATACATTTTTGATAATTCATGCAATGTTTACAAGCTCCACGCCCACAACAGCAGACTGACAGTAAATCACTAGTAAATCAAAAGACAAATTAAAAATGAAAGAGGAATTAAAATGAAATAAGAAAATAGAAATGTATTAATTTGATCCATTGGCATATATGAAAGAAATGTTCAGATAAAAGGCTTTACGACAGAGATAAGGTTTAAAATGCACATGTCAGAGGCACAAACTAGCGTCACAGAAAAAACAGAACATTTGAAATTCAGAATATATTGGCTTCTATAAACAGTTTTAGTGCTGATCCTGAATCCTTGCTTAGCAACCGTCTTCAGAATCTGACTGTTGACCTCTAGTATCTCTTATCACACTCTACATACTGATCTCTGAACTCAGCCACAGTGTAATGAGCGCAGCACTGACATGCTTCATGTCCACCCGTTCATTAAGGATATGAGATACTAGTATCTTTTCTTACTTACCATATTCAGGCTGGAGAACCAGCCTTCTCACATTCCGCTCTTGTCTTACTTTCCACGTAGCATTCAGACATGGCATCTTCCCACACCCATGGGTCCACTGTTAGCTTCAGAACTCAGTCTACCCTATGGACCCTCTCTTTTCAGGCTAGAAAGCCCACTTCATCTTCCTCCACATTATCCTATTATGACGCTGTCTCCAAACATGCACCTATGCATTTTTACCCCCAACTGCTTCCTGCACACCCCTTTTATGGAAAGTGGGGGAAAAATGCTGAGGCTTCCCTGCTACTTCCTCATGGTGAGAGGGAAGAGACCACATACTGCAGTTACATTTATAATCAGTGATGTGAAAAGCTTCTAAACTTGCAAGACTTAATGTCAAGGTTAGATAGTCTTAGGGTTAGGGTTTATGTCTAGGGTTAGAATTCATTTAAGTTTTAGAAGGA
Organism: Pelusios castaneus; assembly: GCA_007922175.1. Taxonomy (NCBI): domain Eukaryota; kingdom Metazoa; phylum Chordata; order Testudines; family Pelomedusidae; genus Pelusios; species Pelusios castaneus. Next base: position 15,215 of record VOCT01097777.1, on the reverse strand, counting down.
GGGATTAGGGTTTACATGGAGTCAAGGTTCAAGTTAGGTTCAGGCTTAGATTTATGGGTATAATTATAGTTGGGGTTAGAGATAGAGTTTGATTAGAGTTAGGGGCAGAACTGGAGTTGCTGAAGATAAAGATATTGATAGTTGAATTGGGGGTTAAAGGTGTTTGCATTAGAATTAGGGATAGAATTGGAATGAGGGTTGGGTTAGAACTAGAGTAAAGATTTATATTTAGATTGATATACTATTTCCATGAGGGAGACTCTGTGTGATGATACCTATAGTGTAAGACCACCTACTTTCTCCTTTTACCACTACATATGTGATCAGATCTTTCCCTGTGGAAATTTTAGTTACGAGTAGAAACCTACGTATGAATAAATTAACATTTATGAAAATGAGAGCCAACCTTTCAACCCACCACTTCACTCCTAATTCTAAGGGCCAGATATTTTTTGCAGCTTACTTTCTACATACAAGGCTGAAGATCATGTCTTCTCTTCTTTCAATATCCCACTACAGGCTATAATGTCACTGTACTTTCCGTACAAGGTACACATTACTGTCCCATTATGAAGTGAAGACAATACTGTCCATGTGCTTGTCAGAGATCAGCCTGTACCCCATCCATCCCACACATTAAACAAACAGAGGACTGCCTTTTTCAGCTGGGTCCATTGGTGTACTTAGAGCCTTCAAATATCTATCTAAGGTGGATGAGGGAGGGGAGGAGAGGCAAGGTATTGACTGTGCTCAATACTGGCTGTCAAAGGAACAGACCTAAGTTCATGAGGCAAATAGTTACAATTGCTTGCATGGAAGGTTGGAATATGGGGACTGTTTATGGACTTTGAACCCAAATTTCAAGACAATCAAACATTTAGTTTAAGGTACAATGTTCTAATAGAGATTTTTTTAAATTACACTCTGGGTGTGTGTATGTATGTACATAAAAGAAATAAACCATTAGCTCCATCTTAATGAAGGTTTTTGTGTGGGAATAATAAATTATCACCAACTTTATTATTAGGTGCATTAGGGTTAGGCATTTTTAAATTAATCCTAGGCACAAACCAGTATAAAAATTCTGTGGTAACTTGCAAGCTGCTTCAGACTCTTGGGCAAACACCATTTAGACTTGTGTAAATATATATTTAGGTATTTTGACAAAAGCATTATTTATCCAGGATAGCATGTACAGTATTTTGGTACCTGTCCTATATGTATTTGATCAGTCTGCATATTATTTACTCAGTTACACTGTACTTCTCTAATGCTTTGAAACCATTATAACCTACTAGATCATCTGCATTTGGTATGAGCTCTTACTCTTTTTTTGTAAAAAATCAATGTTCATGCAACAGGAGGTAATGGATCCAATTAATATAACTTAAGTAATTTTGAATGTTAGATCAGCATTGTCTTATTGTCCTTCGAATAGATGTACCAGGCCAGATTCTCAGTTGTGGCTCAGATGTTGGTATAACAGGGATTGCAAAGATGTCCTTTGAATTTCTTTCATCCTGGAGGCAGTCTGAACCAAGTAAGTCCTCTGGTTCAAGGTACTACTGGTTGCTGGAAGCCCCAAGAGACCGTACAGCATCCACGGGTCTGCGTATAAGGGAGCACCAGTTACACTGCCTTGCTTGGGCGTACTTCTTTCTCCCAGCTAATGGCCCTTACACAGCAGCTGGGAAAATGGAAGAAGGAGCTGTTACTGCTGCTCTGAAACACGACACTCGCAATACAAGGAAGTTCCTCCAGAGGTTGGATCCCTGATCTTTGGACTCTTTTAGAGCTGGTGGAGTGAAGAAAACGGGCCAAACTGTGTCCAAGAATCAGCCTCACTAGATGTTCAGTTGCTTATTTTAATGGCAATATTTGTTTCAGTGTACTATCAGCATTCTAATCCAGTGCTGATGTCTCCTTTCCCAAACAGCAGGCAGTGGGAGACAGTCACTTCTAAATTTAGACGCAGGCCGTGTGAATGTAGAGCAAGTTGTAGCGCTTTACAGGTGGCATTGAAGTTAGTGGTAGGTCTTACCAGGGAGAGATTTTATTTTCAGAAAGAACATGCAGACAACAAGCGTGTGTTTGTAACTAGATGGAAAGGAGCCAAAGGAGGAAGAATAATTAGAGATAGTGACACTGAGAGAATTCGAGAAGAGGGCAGGAGAGCACTGGGTGAAGAGAACAAGCTAGATAATTAGAGACACCTGGAAGGAGATCTTGCAGTCAGACTATGGTGAAGGTGGAACTAGTAGTGAAAGAGAGGTTATTGTAATTTTCTGTTTAAACTATAAACTCATTGTGGTAGAGTCTGTCTCTTCCTATGTGTTGTCGCTAGCCCAAAGGGGCCCTCCCCCTGACTGATGGCCTTGGTTGCCACTGCAGATACAGAATATGAATATTAGTTAATAATAATAATAATTAATGAATAATAAATATTGAATGGTGTCAATTTTGTGCAATGGCTCTAAATATTTCCTTGAACATACATTATGCAAGTACTGTCCCTCAGAGCTCCTAACTGTCAGCAATGGAATACTAAGTGTCTCTAATGCACCCTGTAAAACACAAAACTTCATGAAGAATGGTCTAAAAATTATCTTGTGAGACTGCCTTGACAGCCCATCTGTGCAGATAGTTTGGCAGACTGTTTTATTGCACATCACCAAAAAGGAAATAAAAAAATACAATGGATACTCTTATTTTCATGGGAATTCATCATCCACAAACAAATAAGCTGCACATGCTGAACCATTTTCGATCTAAAGGAAACCATATTGGGCCAAAACAATTCTGATGCCAGTCTTCATCATCTATCAATTCATTTTTCCTTGAAGAACCTTTATGCGTTCTCTAGCACTGCCCCTTATGCATGGGGGAAAACACTCTATAAAAAATCCGGAAAGCTACAACACTGTCTTCCTAAATCAGGGGTGTCAAACTCATTTTCTATGGCGGGCCAGTTTGACTTAAATGTACTTCAAGTGGGCCATACATACCATAAATTGAACACATTTTTAAAAAAAATCTATTGTGGCATCCAGCCTGGTGAAATGAAGAGCACACAACCAGTACAGAGATGGTGGTATTCATGGATACATTCTGTGTACTCTTGGTAGGGCATTGTAGTCAAGTTTTCAGGACAACTTGTTTGTAACTGGGGCCCTCAGCTGCAGTTCTTGTAGTTTACGTAGTTTATGTTGTCTCTTGGCCCACTGACAACATGGTTTAACTCGTCACATAAGTGTGATTCCAATCCTGTTCTTGATGCAGACAAAGCATTGAAATGAGCAACTTTAACTGCATCTGGGAACAAATTGGTAGCTAGCTCAGACTATGCAGCACTTGGAGCATGGAATAGTTTCCTTTCACTTGTAATAATGAAATATGACAATGAAAGGCCTTGTCTCCATTTGAATTCAGAATCAGGTTTAAAAATTATTCTTGTTGAATGATGCTAACATCATGACCTTTGACCTGGTCTGCAGCATGATTATAATATGCCTCTCTGCTCAAGCAAGAGAACTCTTTTGTGTTATAGAGAGTTGAGCGAAATTTTCCTAAATTTTGAGTTTTTTGACAAAAAAAAATACCACCAACACAAAGAGACCCAGTCAACCTCCTCAAAAGATGTCTTCTTCAGAGATTTTAGCCATTTGTAGAAGTGATTGATATTTTGACAATCAAAACTTCCAATTTTTTTAATCTCAAAAATTTAAAATTCTTGTGAACTGTTTACTGTTTTTTCCCCTAACCAATTATTGTTATAGGGCAATTCCCCCTTCCCCCCACATCAATTTTGATAGTGTATGATCCTATTGTTTCAGATTCTAATATACACATTGCATAGCCAGATGTAAAATGATTGTAAGCCATTTAGTAGCCTATAGTGCAGAGTCAACTTCATGGCCAGCTCTTAGTTCTAGTGGGTGGAATTAAATACTTAGATCAAACACCCTGACTTTTGGGATCATTCTTATTCACACTTCACTGTTTAAATCTATTTCTCTTAAGAGGAGAGAAATTAAGGCTTTTATGTATTTTTAAGGAAACAATTCTGAAGTACATTTTAATCTAGGTACGGAACTGAGAATATCAACCTTGGAATACAGCTAAACGTTTCTCTGTCAGGTCTGAAATTTATAATTCTCCTTAATTATAAGTTTTATGAAACGATAACCTTTGCTGCTAGCTATAGTACTATCTTTTCCCTATGTGAACTTTGATTAGTAACTTGTCATCTATGTAACAACGTCAATTATCATTTCTTCTTGAAATTTGCCATCCCATAAATCAGGTATATTTGCATGTAGAACCACTGGATTATGAAGTGTTCCTTTGGTGTATAAATCCTTTATTGTAATGTGAACATATTGTTCTTTGTACACCTTGAGTGTATGCTTTGTCATTTGTCAGAAGCTAAGTAAAGCAATTATGACTCAAAGTTTCATAAATAATGTATTTATTTGAAACTAATAGTGGTAACAATGTGTTCACAAGTTTTATGACAATTTTGACATTTTAATGGGCCCCTTAAATACACAAAATCATTGAAGTATAATCCACGTGAGGTTTCCAAGTCATCAGATCAATTTCAATAACAACTTGCCCTCCCTCCTTGCCGCCCATGCTTGTTGGTATAGAAATAGGAAAGTTTGCTAGTTATTGGAGGAATCTAAATGTAGGGTTTAAAAAAAATCCAAAGGAAGAACTTTGATCCACCTTTGGGGATTACTGTTGTTTGTATGATGCAAGAGTAGTCTATGTCTAGGTATGATGCAAGAGGTTTGTATGATGTATGTATGATGCAAGAGTAATCTAGTCTAGAGAGCTCTGAAGTCCTGATGTCAAAATAATGCATTCTAATGGTAAATTTACTCTGGAGTGGGCAGGGTGCTTCCCAAATTGGGTAGACAGACACTCATAGCTCTGCTCAAGCTAGCATGCTATAAATACCCACGTAGCCAGGAGAGGCATGGATGGTGGGTTGGGTTAACCTCCTGAACGTGTACTCGGCGCGTTGTACTCAGGTGGCTAGCCTGAGCTGCTATCCATACTATCCATACCTGGCTACATTGCTATTTTTAGCATGCTAGCTTGAGCAGACCTAATGTACATGTAGCTCCCAAAGTTGGAAAGCATGGTTCCAGTTGCAGTGTAGATATACCTTTAGGGCTCACTCCTTCAGCTGCTTGCAACTGGGTGCAAAACCTTGCTAGAATCTTGTTATAATCAAGAGTAAACGTTTGCAGATCAGGACCCATGTACGCTATGTGCAAATGAAGAGAGGAGACATGAAACATGATCAGAAATTCCTGAGTCATGTCCCCCTAGAATCATGAGATGGCATACACAGAGAGAGAGAGAGATATTCTTTTTATTTACCTTCTGGCTTTGAGACTTTATGGTTCATACTTTCAAACTGTTCTCCACAAACACAAAGACTTAGAAATCTGTTTTTAATTACAGAAGAGATTCTTATCTATTCATGCGACCCCACTCCCTAATATTGTGAAAACTGTAATAAAATCAAGATAGTTGACAGCAGTGGATTGGGTGCAATGAAAAAACAGGTATAGAACTGTGAGTCTGGCTAACTCTGTTGATTTTGTTTGGATTTTCTCTCTTGAGTTATGTTTCTCCATGGAGAGGGACAGGTTTATAGGTCTGTTGGAAGATGTATTTCGAAGAGATTGGAAGTACTGTTAAGTGGGCTGGGGTCGAGTTTCAGACAGGTGGGATGGTGGGGAGAAAGGCTTGGAGGCAAGAGGTGAAATCTTTGCCCCATTGAAGTCAATGGAGTTTTACCACTGACTTCTCCAGTGAGTCCAGGATTTCACCCAATAATGGGAGAAAAACACAAAGAACTAGCTTTGTACCATGAAGGGGATGAGGTGAGAACAGAAAAGTAGGCAGGAACAGGCTTTGTAGGGACTGTAAGGCTGGGACAAAGAACTTTAATTTTGATGTGGAATATAGAGATATATTTAATTAGAGTAAATTAGCCTACTGGCCTGAGAAGGTGGTTTGAGAGGGTGGTTTGAGGTTATTCCATTCACATGTGCAGGGAAGGAAACAAAGGAGTCAGTGGAAGAGAGGAAGTTGTTTTAGGGGATCAGTTACTGTCTAGGACAGGGAAGGTATAGGGCCATTCCAGCCCACTGTTTGTATAGAGGCCAGGGACCAGGAACCCTTGTAGAGAGAGAGGGCAAGACCCCCCTCTCTCCCAGGCAGTGCAGACAGATGTTTATTATGTCCACCCAGGGAGGATCAAAAGATTGATTAATTAACTGGTTGGGTGACTCCAAAAAGGCGTCAAGTCCAGTCGGGTACAGAGTGGCAGAATGTGCTTCTGAGAGGGAGAACTCTCTGGGACGCAGCTCCAAGCTGTAGGGCTGTGAAACCCCTGACCCTGAGAGGAGAGTCTACATGTCCCAGTTCCAAGAAGAAATACTGTGAGACTGTAAACTTGAGGGGTGAGTTATGGACCTAGGGGAGCTAGAACTTAAAAGTCACAGTTCCAAGTTAGGGGACACTGAATCTTAAACCTAAGGAGTAAGTGGAAAGGGGCTCTTTTTGCTAACTGAATGGTATTGAATAAATTTGACTCCTTCCCCAACAAGAGCGGGAATATTGTTTCAAAAACCTTTTCTGTGACTGAATTAATTCCAGGAAACTGAGGCAGTGGCATGTTATGCCACAAAAGGGGGCATTCTTAGAGACCATAGACCAATCGACCAAGGCCAGTGGTGCCTCTAATCTGTATTCTTTTTTTCTTAAAGTGCCTGTGCCTGGCATTGCCTGTCCCTAGAGGAAATCTCTTCCTAAGGCACATAAGTTAGTGGCTGGGTTGTGCCCTAAAGCCATGAGAGTTAATAATCCACCTAAAAATGGTTAAGTTCTGTCTAATGGAAGTGTGGATGTTAATGCGCCATAAAAATAGCTAGTCATGAAAATTCTGCTAAGCTCTTGGTCTTAATCTCTTGTGACCGTGAGTTCCATAGGTCAATTATATTATAAAAGGTATTTCCTTTTATCAGTGTTTAAATCTATCGTCTTTCTGTTTTATTGATTGCCCCTTGATCCTGTATGGTGGAAAAGGGGTAGATAGAAGCTCCTGATTTACCATTATGAGATTCATTATGTCCTTTCTTATATGGCTCCTCTCTAACAAAAACAGTCCCAGTCTTTTCACTCCCTCTAACAGTGAACCTCCAAATCTCTAATTTTCACTCCTTCTTTCTATAGCTCTTCTCCTTTTTGCTGCATCTTTTGTGAGATAGGGTGCTGAGAAGTGAACACAGTTTTCCAGGTGTAGCATGCTGTGAATACAATAGCCTGTATACCATTTCCAGTATTATGTTTCAAACCCATTCCTTCTGCATCTTAAAAAAAAAAAAAAAAAAAAAAAAAAAAAATTAACCCACCTCTGCTCAAATTTTTGCTGCACTGTCCCTGAAATGACAGGAAAGGGATTTGAAGAATGGACCAATGTGGTCCAAGGGCTAGGCAGGATAGAGGGATTTAAGTTTTTGGAAAGAATTAGGGATTAAAGGAGGGTTGAGAGGGCAATATATGAATCCAGGAGGACATTGTAGTAGTCCAGGTGAGACATAGCCAGATCCTGGACAATGGTTTTGGGGGGTGGCAGTGGAGAATAAAGGGCAAGTTCTATAAATAGAGGAGGAAGAACTAACAGGACTTAATGACTATGTGAATGGGGAAGGGGAAAAAGGAGAGGAGTTAAAAGGCTGAAGGGTAAGCAGAGTGGCCAACAGTGAATGAGAGGAAAAGGTGAAAGGTTTGGGATGAAAGACGAGTTCACATTTATCAGTGTAACTGCAGTGGTGTAACACAAATATGGAGGGCAGGTCAAAACGTTGAAATGCTGTTTTGGTTTAATGTGGGAACATTGAACTGCTCCTACTTACGTTGCTGCTATACCATTGGTTCAGGCACCAGTGCTTCAATTCCCTGTTGTAGACACAGCTTGCGAATACTTGAATCTTCTTCAGTAGTCTCGCAGATTGTGCTGTTTCAGCATAGGTTTATATCCACCTTGTGACAGTGTTAAATAAAGTAACTCGTATATTGATCCAGCTGGGACAAAGAAGAGTTATTTTTATCTTAGCTTGACATGGAAGCACAGGTGGATAAATTACATGAATTTTTTAAGGAATATTCATAGCCCAGCTGCCTAAAAAAAATGTTTACTTCTAACACACAGGCTGCTTTAGTGTATCATTTCCCTTGGAGATCTCTGAGGAGCAGATTATATTACAAGGCTGACAAGAACCTCTTGTTACTAGGTGTACATTTTAAGTTAATGAACAATACCTTCAGGGTATAGCAATGCATTTGGAGCTAGGTTGTTTTTTTTCTTTTTTTGAACAGAGAACCTTTGCACTCACCCTGGGAAATGGAAAAACAAATGTCTGCTAGGGCTACATCTATTTACACTGCTAGATTAGTAAAACAGTAGACCTTTCCAAAGAGTAAATTCCTAATAGTGAAATTATGATTCTGCTGAAACTTAGCCCTGAGAAACTGAACAGTTTTGGCCTTCAAAAATGAATTTATATTTTTAACTGGAATCTTTTGTGGGTGACTCTCACTGTGTATAAAAATAAAGGACATGGTGCTGTCTACAGCGCTTTAAAAAGAAAATATTAATTGAAAATAAAATAAAATGCAGCCCTGTTTATGTTCCTCAGACTCATCTATTTTCCTGTGGCAAAGGCTTGCCTCTGCTGTGAATTGATTGTATAGGCCTGACACAAGCCACAGATGCCAATGGAAAGTTTCCTCTACTGACTTAAGTGTCTTTTGGTTCAGGTACTAAACTAACTGATCAAGAGGGTAAACCAGTACCAGCAGAAGGGGGCAGTGCCTGAATAGAACATCTGGTTCTCCTTTGAGGAATGTCTCTGTGGGTGATCCACCTTGGTTCTGCAGTGCGCCCCGCGCCTGGACTGGAGATCTACAAAGCAATGTTCATCGTGGCTGCGTGAGCACTGCGTGGCTGTCTCGCACCCACTTGGCGCATGCGCACCGTGACCTGCCTCAGTCCCTTCTTTACCGCTCGTGGTCTCGTACAGCGTTTCAACGTCTCCTCAGCTCATCATTATTTTTCAAATCTACTACCCTTGTTTTTCTCCTTTACCTCAGTTTTGGACTCCTTCATTCTTTTTGTGAATCCTGTACTTTTCAAAATTTTTCCTCATGCCGGGCTTCAAGCACTATGAGCAGTGCCGAGACACTATGCCGGCCTCAGATGGGCATGGCCTCTGTATCAGATGTTTAGGTGAGGGGCATATCTCACAGAAATGTCCCTACTGCAAAAATCTGAGCTGCAGAGCTCACCGGGATAGAGACCTCTGGCTAAAGCTACTTCTGATGGAACGGTCACTTAGACCAGCCTCCGATCCAGGCCAGACTCCATCAGCCCCTTTGTCTACTTGATCCCCGAATAGACATTAGAGCTCACCAATAACATCTTCAAAAGGGAGAAAACCAGAATCTCCTCCCAAGAAGATGACTCGTACTAAAGAGGCACAAGGATCCTCAGGTACATCAAATACAAAATCATATTATAGGTCTTCCTCAACAGACCGTAGAGACAGCAGCAACCAGCAGATAAAATCAGCGGTTGCTAAAAGTTCAAAATCAAACATGGCACTGGAACATCACTCGACACCAAGGTCAGCCTCAGCACTGGCACCGATAACGGCTACGGTGCCGCATACACATACAGAAGATATGGCACCGACTGACACTGCGGTACCGCATGATGCCAGCACAGCACTGGGGCAATCAGCACCGGCCACTAGCTTATCGGCTCCGCACCACTCTCTGCACCGTGCCATCTCCAAAAACCCCATCGAAAAGAAAAAAACATCTTACCACTGAAGCAGTTTCATGGCCTCTCTCTCCAGCTTCACACTGCCGAATCACCCGTGCCCCTATCCCATGCAGGTTCGAAATATCCCATTTCATTTTTGAGTGATGAAGATCCGGATGAGCAGGAGGGCACTTTCTCTCCTCAACCACCATCGATCACACCAAAGAATTACAGGGCACAACCTCCCACTTTTCAGCTAGAACCGTGGTATCCTCCCCATAGTACAGACCACCACCAAACTACCTACCACACTGGTCGCGCTGGGAGCCCTGGTGGCATTATCAGGATGCATCATCAAGACTGTCCACCTCTGGAATGCACAGATCACAATCAAAACATACCACCCAGACTCAAGTAGAACCAGAAAACCTGGAGGAGGATATCGAGGAACCAGAGCAAAGATCTCCATTGCACAAGTCGTCCTCATCTGTGGATGAAGACATTATCCCATCACCACCCACCATGGTTGATGACTTTAAACAGTTTCAAGACCTCCTCTGCCAGGTGGCAGAATGTCAGGAGATTCCAATGCAAGAAGTCCAGGAGTCTCAGTACAAAATTCTCCGGATACTTCAAATGAGATCTTCCTCAAGGATCACCCATCCTATGGACAGGACCCTGCCAATTCACACTGCCGATGGACCCTGCCAATGACATATGGCAAACACCAGCCACAATCGCCCCAACCTGCAGGAGGGCTGATAAGAAATACTATATACCCAACAAAGGATCTGAATACCTGTTCAACCATCCTTCCCCAAATTCACTAGTAGTAGAAGCTGCTAACCATAGACATAAGCAATTGTACAAATGATCCACTCCTCATGATAAAGAGAATAAAAAATGGATTGACTTGGCAGAAAAGTCTCTACCTCCTTGACCTTGCAGTTAAGGGTAGCTAATGACTCAGCGCTACTAGCAAATGACCAGACGCAGAACTTACCAGTACCAACCTTATAACTCAAGGTATCACTTCCCGTACCAGAACATGTCACGATACAGGAGACACGACCAGCCACCATGTAACAGACAATGTACACAACATCATAGGCAGCCCTCAATTCAGGCTCCAGCGCCCCAACCACCACCTTTGAAACCTCAATTTCGAGATTCGGACTGCCTACACCCTCCGAGAGTTCTGGAGCCACAGTTGTCGGACAGATTATACTATTTTTACAAAGTTTGGATTGAAATAACATCAGATAAATGGGTTGTTGATATGATTTAGAACTGGCTACACCATCCCCTTTACCACCAAACCATCTCATCACTATCCTTTCCCATCCCTCTTTAGGGATACTACTCACGTACAATTACAGGAGGAAGTTGCACACCTCCTTTCACTGGGCACTATAGATGGTATTCAAGGAACATCAGGGGAAAGGATTCTATTACCCTTATTTTCTGACCAAAAAGAAATTGAGTGGCTGGCATCCAATTCTTGATCTGAGGAAACTAAACAAGTATGTTAAACCTCAAAAGTTTAAAATGGTCACACTCACCTCTATTATTCTGGCTCTTGAACAGGGGGACTGGCTCACGGCCCTCGACCTGCAAGATGCATATTTTCATATTTCTATCCACCCAGCCCATATAAAGTATCTCAGATTTATAGTAAATGATAACCATTATCAATATGCTGTTTTACCCTTTGGCCTTTCCACAGCCCTGTGTGTATTCTCAAAAATACTCGTCATCGCATCACACTTGAGAATGAATGGGATAACCATCTTTCCCTCTCTTGATGACTGCCTCTTAAGGGCACGCTCCGAACTCGCTGTGCTTCACGCAGTCAAAATTACCGAGACAGTGTTCAAATGATTGGGACTCATTATAAATGACAACAAATCCATGATAACGCCATCGCAGGAAATAGAGTGTAGTGGTGCTTGTCTCGACTCCATAAGGGTATAAGCCTTCTTTCTGGACTTACGAATCAAAGCAATTTCAGAATTAATAGACATTATGACACATGCTCCTACGATCAGAGTGCACGTATGCCTACAACTTTTAGGCCACATGGCCGCAACAACGGCTGTAGTACAAACCGCAAGACTACACATGCGAATTCTTCAACTGTATCTCGCCAAGGTATACAAGCCTATGTACCACTCCATATAGAAAATAATTACCATATCACTGCAGGTAAAACAGTCATTGCAATGGTGGATTGAACCACAAAACCTTACAGCAGGAGTACCCTTCAAACCCCTACTGCCATTGATATACATGTCAACAGATGCATCCCTGCTTGACTGGGGTGCCCATCTTTCCCCCCACGCCATCCAGAGCAGTTGATCCCATGTAGAATTGACCTTCCACATAAATCTGCTTGAACTCCGAGCCGTCTGATACGCCTGCCGTCATTTCAAACAGATCATAACAGGCCAACATGTAAGGATACTCACAGACAACATCGCCTGCATGTTCTATATAAATAGGCAAGGGGGAGCACGATCAAAATCCCTGTGTGCAGAGGCAATACTCTTATGGAACTGGTGCCTGGAAAGCAGGGTCACGATCTCTGCAACTTGCATCCCAGGCATCCACAATACGATGGCACACTTTTTGAGCAGGTCTTTTATTCAGGACCAGGAGTGGGAGATCCATCCGGGGATACTGCACAGTATCTTTATGCAATGGGGTTTCCCTATCATGGACCTCTTTGTTACACATCGGAATCACAAATGCTGTCTCTTCTGCACAAGGGCAGGAATTGGTCACGGATGCCTTCCTACAGGACTGGGAGAAGCAGCTACTATATGCCTTTCCCCTATCCCGATAATCCACAGAACCTTACTCAAAATTCACCACGATGCAGCGACAATGATAATGATCGCACCTGCCTGGCCTAGGCAATCGTGGTTTACCTACCTCCTGGAGATGTCAACAAAACAACCAATCACCCTACCTGTAATGAGGGACATATTAACACAACATCGGGGGCTCAGAGGAAGTACAGCGCATTCTATTGAATAGCAGAAAGCCATCAACTTGTAAAACTTACCTTCAAAAATGGGCAAGATTTCAACATTGGTGCACTGATCACAATGTGTCCCGCACAGTTGCCATGATTCCAGTGGTTTTGGAGTATCTCCTCTCCCTGAGGCAGTCCAACCTTTCCAAGAGCTCCATCAGAATTCACCTAGCAGCGATCCCAACCTTCCATGGGAATGACTCACTCCTCTCACATAAAACGGTGAAGAGATTCTTAATGAGCCTACAGAATCTCTATCCAACCGTCCGCCCACCCACACCAACTTGGGACCTTAATTTAGTTTTCAGAACCATTACCAGGTCTCCGTTTGAACTCCTGGCCAAATGCTCACTTACCTTTCTCTCGATGAAGGTGGCCTTCCTCATCACCATAACATCTGCCCGACGCGTCAGCGAACTTGCAGCTCTCATAGCCACACTCCCATACACAGTATTTCACAAGGACAAAGTTATCCTCAAACCACATCCTTGGCCCATAGTGAAGATATCATCTATATTCCACCTCAATCAGATCATAAACTTACCTGTATTTATGCCGAAACCCCACTCTTCTCTAGATGAAACCATTCTCCAAACTCTAAACGTCCGTCGCGCTCTTCCCTTCTACCTAAAGAGAACAAAACTATTTAGGTCTACAGACTATGGCGGACCATGCCAAGGGCAACCCTATTTCTACCCAAAGACTATCCAAAAGGATTTCAGGTTGCTGCTATACGTTAACAGGCACCGCACCACCAGACTGTATTACGGCACGTTCCACCAGAGCAGTTGCAACGACCACAGCCTTCCTTAACAATGTGCCAATCGCGGATATTTGCAAAGCTGCCACCTGGGCATCAACACATACATTCACAAAACGTTATGCTATTGACCAAGCATCCTGCCAAGATGCCCAGCTAGGGATCTCAGTACTCACTGCCATTCAAAACAACAATTCCAAAGTACCTCCGTCCTCTGCAGGCACAGCTTTGTAGTCTCCCAAGGTGGCGCACCCACAGGGACACTGCTCGAAGGAGAAAGGACGGTTACCCACCTTTTGTGGTAACTGGAGTTCTTCAAGATGGGTGTCCCTGTAGGTGCACCACCACCCGCCCTCCTCCCCTCTCTACTTCGGAGTGTAAAACTGTGGTGCTCCTGGTTAGAGAAGGAACTGAGGCAGGCCATGCTGTGAGGGTGCCACGCGGGCACAAGACAGCATTTGCGCGGCCAGAACGAGCATTGCTTTGTAGCTCTCCAGTCCAAGGTGGAGCACCCACAGGGACACCCATCTCGAAGAACTCCAGTTACCACAAAAGGTGGGTAACCTTCCTTTCCTGCAGCTGTTTCCAAGAGCAGCAGCAAGCCTGAAGTCTGGATTGGTGGGAATGTAGCTACCTGCATGGTACCTGGAGGGAGGAGCATGGTGGGAGAATGGAAGACGAGGCTCTTTTGTGGTTGTGCCAACAGTTTGGCTTGAAAGATGAGAGAAGAAAAGAAGTAGCTCAGCCTTTCAAAGTAGGTGGGAAGGAGCAGGCAGGATCATACAGTGAAAGGAATGGGAAGCTGTGAGCTGGCTGTGTGCAGTGACAACCTGCATCCTCAGCTCTGTTGCGGGTGGGCCTGTGATGTGACACTGAGATCAGCTGCCCCACTAGTAGTGTCTCGCCTTCTCCAGCCCCCATGCAGAGATAAAATGTCTTCGTCCTCCTCCCGGTAGATTGTTAAGGCAGAAAAGAGACACAGGGTGACCAGAGGACTGCTAAGAGCAGAGCTGGGGTAGGCAAGGGGCTCACGGTTAGGCAAGGTAGCAGGGAGGTGTAGGTTTCTGGTCTCCTGTATTTCCCTGATAGATCTGCCTCTTGTGACGTTTGGATTGACAGTATATATAGATTTATATGGACATCTACTCATCGGAATCAGCTTGGTGACCATGTCTCTGTCACCAGCAGAAGTTGATCCAAGAAAAGATATTACCTCATCCACTTAGTCTTTTTTTAATCAGTCTGATGGTATTGAAGCTGGCCAGTGCTCCAAACTTGGGCTACATTTATCCTTCCCTGGGAATCAATTTGACTCCCTGCATTTACTCTGACTGGTGACAACTTGCAATGAACTTTGGAACGCATGAGGAGTGTGTGAGAGAGTACAGCAGCTTATGGTCTGATAGGGGGATGTGTCTTCTAAACAGAGTGGAAACAGCCCTCCTGCTTTGTCACTGTGACTATATCTATGCAACCAGGTGAGCGCTGAGCTTCAGGCCAACTTTTGTAATAGAGGCTCTGACTAATGTAACCCATTAGTCTAAATGGAGAGTTTCCCTTTAAGAGATCTG
>VOCT01097772.1:0-11067 GCA_007922175.1 Pelusios castaneus | reverse complement strand
GTGTGTGTGTCCCCGTGTGTGCGCATCCCTGTGTGTGTGTGTGTGTGTGCGCGTCCCTGTGTGTGCGGGCGCTTGGCTCTGCTGCCTGCCCCACATTTACCCAGTGCGCTGCCTCTCCCCCTGCAACCTGGTGCTGACTTTGACGGGACAGTCTCATCCCCCTGTCCAGGGTGGGGGGGAATGATGCATGCTGAAAGGCACCCCCAATGCTTTCTGTGTCGCCCATCCCCCACTAGTTGTGAAGAGCCAGCCGCTCCCCCACACTTACTTCTCCCCCCCCGGTGTTGTGTGGGGTGCCAGCTCTGAACGCCCTGTGGCTTGGGGGCCTGGTTCCCCCCCCAGTACGCCACTCATTAGCATCTCTGGACACAGGCTGAGATGAGGCCCCAGGAACCCTGTGGCCCAGGGAGGAAGGAGCATCAGTTTGTTCCCAAGGTCAGAGAACCATTCCCACCCTGCCCGCACAGGCAGCCCCCAGCACACACGGCTTCTCGTAGAGGCCAGAGCGCGGATGCAGGAATCTGCCCTCCTCCCTTCCGCTGTGTCGAGACCCTCTCCGGCTGCAGAGCGGGGCAGGATTGCAGGGTCTCAGGAGAGCTTTGGACGGGGGCTAGCGGAGAAGAGGCCGATTCGGATTCCCCGCCCCTCCTATTCTTGCAGGCAGGAGTCTGGCTCCGGGCAGGGTGGGCTCCGGCTCTGGGAGGTCCGGTCAACTGGCGCCAGGCCCCTGGCTTTCCATGGCAAGCAGAAGGGGGTGGGCAGGCAGGAGGCTGCGAGAGGACAGGCTATGTTTATTGTGGGTCTGTTTGGCCCAGAAAGGGAAAAGTTTTCCTCGGAGCAGAGGCTAGGAAGCCCAGCACGGGAGAGAGAAAAAACAGAGTTAGCTCCAGGGTAACTTAGGGGAAGAGCTCATCTGCCCCGTGATGCCATTTGCCCCTGTGGCAGAGCCCGGGTACCGAGCAGGGGCAGGGGCGGGGGCGGGGGCTGGTAGATGCAGTAGGGAGTGAATGATGAGGCTGGCATTCCACTCTGGCCTCCAAATCCTTGTCTGGGGCAAAGAGCCTGTGGTCTCAGTATAACGGAGAGCCACTGATCACAGCCACTGACCCGCTGCCTCTCACCAGCTTCCACGGCCCCTCCCTGCCCCAGTGGTCAGCAGAATGGGTTTAAACCCACTGTGCACCTCTGGGGAATGGCTGTAAAGCAAGGGCCAGAGCCAGGAGATTTCTCGCATCCCCTCCACCCACCAGGCTGCTCCCACTGTGCAGGGAGGGGAGAGCAAACTCCGCCGGGCCCCCCAGCCTGCAGAGAGACCGATGATCTTTCGGGGGGGCGGGGGTAGATCAAATCAGGGCAGCCCTGGCCCTCTCAACGCACAGGACATGAGTCCCCATTGTAACCTAGTGCCGGCGGGCGCAGGGGTGAACTCTGGACGCTACAAGGGTGACCCTCAAACTCAACCCCATCTCCCTAGCACAGGGTGGGGTGGCTGGAGCTGGTGAGAGTGCAGACAGGCACACGCTTGTGCAGCCTACACTGATTTCCCTGCAGGCGTGACGTTCACACTGGGAAGCAACACTGGTTTTCAGGAGCCTCTCCCTGCAGAGAGTGAGGGGCCATGGCTGGAGCGAGAGCTGGGATTTGAACAGGACTGTTTAGTATGGGAGCCGTCCATGCTGGGCCCCTTCGCCTCTCTGGGGAAAAGGGGCAGGGTGTATTTAAGACCGGACATCCTAGGAGCCTAAAACGCTTCTGCGCTGGCTGTTACCCACTCAATCGAGAGCCCCCAGAGCCCTGCTCCCTGCTGTAGAAATCTCTCCCCTCTCAGCCTCACCGGCCGCTAAGAAAGCAGCTCCTCCTGCACAGATGCCGTGTCCCCTCTGCACCCCATTGTCTCCGGGCACCTCTGCTCAAAGCCCCTCTGGGGTGCACGAGAGGCAGTGATTCCAAGTGCCTGTGCCCCCGTGTGCGGCTGTGTGTGTCACTCCTCTGCCCGTGTGTCAGCGAGCGTGAGTCTGCCGCCGCCCAGGGCTAGGTGTGTCAGCATCCAGCCTAAACGGGAGCAGCCCGCGGGCTGGCCGTGACACAGCACCGAGTGCAAGATCGTCCTCGCCCTGAGCACAGGCCTGCAGCAAACCACAGCAGGTTGGAGAAGAGAACTCGGACACCCGGGGGTGGAGGGCGCCAGCAGGGAAGATCTGAAGAGCAAGAGCCGAGGGGTGTGAGCACAGGGAGGGGGATTAGCTGGGCTGATGCAGAGCTGGAGGAATGGAAGGAAACTGAGTGAAAGCAAATAGCCGGCTGCCCCCCAGGAATCCTTTCGCCAGGAGCCATCAGGCTGCAGAAAGTCTGCCCCGGGAGCAGCTGGGAGGCAGTGGGAAATTCACGGCGGGTTGGATTAGACAGTATGTGGGGAAAGGGCAGACTGGGCAGCCTCCCCAGACCTGACAGCCCCTTTCCCAGGGACCCCGCGCTGTAAATGGTTATTACGAATTCCGTTAAACGCCTGGGCCCTGAGCCTGTCCTCTCTCCAAGTCGAGGGGAGAAAGGGTACAGACCGCACCAGGCTTTATTTCGGGAACCCATCTCCCGCTAGGAGACGCTGCCTTTCCCAGCTTCCTGCTCCAGAGGGATAAACCTCTAATGTTATTAGCAGGGATTTAAATACCACCAGCCACCCTCAAACCGAACAAGCTGTCTGGGCCCAAACGCCACTGGGCGGCCAGGGGGAGACTGCACCGCTAATTAACGGCTCTCCAAAACGCTGCTGCGCTGGGGATTACAGGCGCAGAGCATGGAAGAAGCCAGACAGCCCCTTTCTAGGATGCCACCACACACAGCTTTAAAAATTAATCTTCCAGACGGCGAGCGAGCAGCACACGGTCTCCCGAGCAGACACTGTCAGCCATTAACCCTCAGCAGCCTGGAGGCTGCCGAAGCCAGTAGCAGCCCTTTAAAATGGAAGCGCTCAGGGGTGGGGGATGAAAGCCGGAGGGGTTTCCAGACCTGTTCTTGCACTACAAGCAGGGGAAAGGTTGCGTGGCTTGGGACGGGCGATGGAGGATGGGGCCATCCAGGGCTATTAACCAAGATGGTCCAGGATGTAACCCCATGCGCCGAGTGTCCCTAAACCGCTGCCTGCCGGGACTGCACAACGGGCTTGGATCACTCGAGAATTGCCCGGAAGCAGCAGGCGCTGGCCACTGGTGGACGCCAGGCTCCTGGCCTAGATGGACCATTGGGCTGATCCGGTTTGGCTTCCCTTATGCTGGAGGCTCCCAGCTTGAACCTAGGATTCAACCCCAGCGAAGGAGTGAGGTTTTGTGCCACTCGGCATCATCAAATCTAGCTTAGGCACCTGGGGAAAATCCCTGCAAGTCACGAAGCCTGAGTCAGGCTCCTGAAGGTCCTAAGTGGGGACTGGGGAGAGAAAGGGGGGACTGAGAGGGGGGACTGGGGAGAGAAAGGGGCCTCAGATCTTGAGCAGACCAGGCGGGCAGCCAGCTAAGAGTCCTGGGGATCTGCTCAGTCCCGCGGCTCTCACAGAGGACTGCAAGGAGGTGTTGATTTCTGGTGCTGACTCCCTGTTGGGAACCCATCCAAGTCAGACACCTTAGGCAGGAGCAGTCGAGAACTTCCTGACTCGTTGCCCAGTGGAGACACCCAGACGAGTCCAAGAAGGCAGCTGAAGTGGGATTTGCCATCCTCAGGTGAGTGCTCTACCCGCTGGGGTCTGCTGTGGGGCTGCTTCAGTCTCCCGTTGAAGCTGTTCCCCTCTGGATACATACAGTGACTGGACAGGGGGGACTGGGCGCTGGGTCTCCCAGCTGCTGGGTGCGTGCGCCAGGCTGGAGTCATTGTCCCCCTCTTGACTCAGAAAGAGAAGCAGAAGGCTGAGGATGATGGGTCTGCAAGGTTTGGGGTGGGAGGGAAGGGGCAGATAATAAGAGCAGGGCAACAGGAAGACAATCTCGCCCGGCTGCGTTGTGTACGGGCTGGCCAGAAGGGACCACCCGGATATGGACCCACACCAATATCCAGAGCAGATCTTTTAGAAACACAGCAAGCCGGATTTAAAATTCACCAGTGCATCCACCACGACCCTTGATAAATCGTTCCAGTGACGGACAGAACCACGGCTGAAAATCTACGCCTTCTTCCCTCTCCTACCCCCCTGGTCTGCTATTCAGGTGCCCGGCAGGGCTGTGTGAAGCCATTTAGCGGCAGGAGGCTATGTAGGTCGCTCTGTACATCCTGAGCATTTCAGCTGGCTTGGTTTGGGCTACACACAGTTCTCTCTCCTTCCTGGTGCATCTGCTACCCCTGCAGGTTTCCTGTTCTTCTAGCAGCTGGAAATCGCTCCTTTTGGTGTGGGTGGATGGTGGGTGAGGGCTTTTAGACGCTCTCTGCCTGTGGCTTTTACTTGTCTAGCTATTAATGTCTTACATTTTTAGTCTTCGATGCCTCATGGCAGGAGCCAAGGCAATGGATTAAATCTCTCTCTCTCACACACACACACGTGCGCACACACACACACACACACACACACATACCCTCCACCCGTGGCAGCTGCTGTACTCTCTACAGCACCAAATATATATATTCTACAAAATATAAAACCATATTCCACTGTAAGGATTTCAAAGGCAGGCTTCAACCGTTAGGAAATGCCAGAATTCAGGGGCCCAGTCTCAGCACAGGTTGGTCCTTTGTGCACACCTATTATCGGGCTCTTTCCCAGCGTCACACAGGCAGCCTGCGGCGGAAGCAGGATGAGACCCAAGCCGGTCCCATATCTCAAACGCAGGACAAGAGCGATTCTCGCAGCCTCAGTCCGTGTCTACCGAGCGCAGTGAACGAGAACCGGTCGCGCGCGTGCAAAGACTGCGCATCTGCAAACCGCCATTCAACCCGGTCACTTCCTGACGTCGAGATCCTTGACTTCAAAACCCTGAACTTCTTTTAGCGCCATTTTTGTATGTCATTGCCCCAGTCCGTGTCCAGCCCGTGGACCCTACTACCCCTTCCTATAGGTCTTTAGGTCTCCAGCACAGACGTCTACCACTCCAGCAACCGGCAGCAGGAGTTTTGGTTATCCTCCAGCTACAAGAGAGAGGACAGGACGCCCACCTTGCTGGCTGGAAGAATGCGGAAAATCAGGACTCCTGGACTCTCGTCCTGTCTCTGGAGGGGAGTGTGGTGGAGGGTCACAGGGAAGCCGAAGCTCCCCGTTGGCGTGATCTCCCTGAACTAGACTGTGAACCAGTGATTGGGACCTGCTCTACTGCACTGAGCTCATGACCTCCCTAAAATAGGGGAACGATACCCCGGAGAGCTGGAAGAACCGGGACACACGCAGCCTGGGGTGACTGTGGGGAAGATGCCAGCTGCTGGGACTAGAGCCTTGACTCAAGGGCAAGAGTTGGGCTCGTTTTAAAAAACAAATTAAATTTCAGGAAAAGAGAAAAGGCAAAGAATTTCAGTACCAATTGCCCCCTTTTTGAGCAGCTCTCCCTAAGGGCGAGCGAAGAATGAGAAATCCTGATGTACAGGCCACGGTACCGTCAGGGGAGCATCAGGAGGGGTGCTGGGTCTTTAACGCCGGTCAAGTGCTTAGCTATTTTTTGAACTGGGCCCCAAAAGGGGGGGACGGGAGGCTACACCAGGAGCTGGGGTGGGGGGAGCCAACCCTATTTCAGGACACTTGTGCATCAGATAAAGAGCAATGTTTCAAATGCAGCAGGACAGCTAGAAATCCACCCGTAGCATATCCCACGGAGCTTGCTACATGTGGTAGTCTGCCACTGTCACCAGCATTTTACACCAAATGCTCCTGGCACAGACATGAAAACCCAACACCCGTCTCATTTCAGTGCCGCTGAATACCACTAACGTGAAACCCCAGAAAACAAGCCTGCACCGAGGAGCCAGACGTTACAGCGTGGGGCACTAAACTGCTCAGATTACGGCCGCGTGCAGACATCGCTCCGGAGGAGCAACGAGTAACCGACTTAGATCATAGCTCATCATGACTGCGCCTCCAACGCCGGGTAATAACACAGACTAGGAAACTATCTCCACTCTAGAACAGGGCATTTCCTGCTCTATTTAACCAGGCATTCGTTCGAGCGCCCGGAGGGGGAAAAGGCAGCAGCGTGTCACATTCGGCCAGAGCGGAGGTTCCTGGACATCTGAGCGCAGACTCACTGTCGGTTGTGGAGCCCAAGAAGCTTTTACCAGGGCCAGCGAGCGTAGCAATGTCACGAAGTGCGCAGGCTGGCTCAGGAGAGCAGATCATCGGCCTCAATTCGGGGGGCAGGGCTGGCCTGTCCCCCCGCTTGTTCCAAGTGCCCCCAGTTTCTGCCATTTCTCCAGGGAGATCATTGCACAGTCAAAACGCTCGCATCGACAGGACGCGTATCCTGCCATACAACCTCAGTTCTCCTTCATTTTATAGCCCCCCATCCCACCCGAGACCCTAGACCCCGGCTGTGCTTGTTTGCTTCCTTCCACTGATCATCAGCGTTATTTGAATAGTCCCCAAAGCCCGCCAGGAATCAGACAGATTCAGAGACCTACCAGGGACCGCTGTGGCCCATATCACACGTGTGTCCAAGCGTACGGTCCTGCTCTCCCGGCCCCATGCGTGTCAGCACAGACCCAGACTAGCCCCGATTAGCTCTTCTTGGTCTTTACCCCCCAGAAAGTCCCTGCTGCCAAGCGGTGAGAAGCCGTTCCCCCGGGCTGGGCTCTGCTCCTGCAGCTGCTCCCCGTCACCAGGGGACCTGTGGGTGGGCTGTTCCTGGCTCCCCCTCCCACCACCGGGGGACTCTGGGGGGCCCGCTCCTAATTTCAGCCCCCTCCCCATCACTAGGGTACCCTGCAGCAGGTGTCCTGGCCCAGTTCCCACCCCCCCACCAGGAGGCTACACCCGTTGCAGCTCTCAAAAGACCTGGTTATTAAAGGAATTTTTTAAAATGGCTCATCTTTCGGGTCGCCGACCCTGCCCCCTGGATTGCCACCCACCACGGGGCTGGCCTGGAGCTGCCGAATCTGTTGCAGGAACAGGCAGGAGTATTTTATGCACTGTTGAACTGTTCACCCTCCCCACGAGGACTGTGACAGCGATGAACGGGCTAACAAGACGCTGCCTGACAGCAACTGCTACAGACAATTCCTGCCCGAAAGCGGGGCACAGGGCAGTGCACAGATGTCCGAGGGGCTGTCTTCTCTTTCCCCAGGGACGTCTCGTAGGCCGGCATCCGTTGCCACCTTCTACCCCGACAACACCGAGTCTAGCCTGTGTTACCGACAGCGTTGTCTCCGGCCTCACTCCCCCCTACAGCTACCGACTTCAGGGACGGAGTGGGGCCTGCCACTGGCTGGGGTCCTGACGGCAAGGTGAACTAACGGCACATCCGCCGTAAGAGCCAGAGATGGGGGGCCGCTGGGGGCCGGCCCACGTATTCCCCAGCCGCTCCTATGGCAGTAACCCGCTTACCCGCTCAGAAGCGAAAGCAAAGCGCTGTTTGAGCACCGGGGAAGGGGCAGGTAGATCCAGCTACACGGAAAAACATCCGCTCCCTGCTTGGGTTAAAGCGGTTATCCCTGGTAATACCCGGCCCAGGCTGCACTGCCCGGACCCTCTCTTGGTTTTCTAGGAGAAATCCCTGCCTCTTACCAGCGCACTAACAGAGCCAGTCCCAGGCCTGGCTGGTCCCAGGAAGGTCCCAGGCCCGAGTAAAAGGGCCTTGCACGGAGCGGACCTTGGCTGGCAAAGGGTGGGGAGCAGCTGGGAGGGGCGGTTGCATCAGCCACACCTCTGATTCCCGAGCCGCGTCCCGTCCCAGCGCAGATCAAAGTCATGTTAGGATTTGCACGGGGCATTGTTTACTCTGCTGCACCGAGGGTCTCTCCCGCCACCCAGCACCGGGGATCCACCAAGGTCATACACATCCCGATATCTCTCGCCCTTTGTCTCTCCTTCCCTGGGGATCTCTTTACGCTGCAGCTAGAGTTAGGCACAAATGGCCATGAGTGGGGGAAGGGAAGACAGCCAAGCTGTCTGTGTCCCAGCAGCGCCATTCAGAACGCATGGGCGGTTCTCTCCGGCCAGGTTCTCTCTCTTGAATGCTGGATCCTGTTCTTAGTGCCATGGTGTCGACGGAGTCACGCTGGATTTATAAGGGGTAGCTGAGAGCAGAGTTAAATCTTAGTCTGTCTGTGCTGTGATTGCTCACGCTTTGCAGACACGAGTGCGTGTGCACGTGTGTGCAATGTGCGAGGGGAAGGGCGCAGGGAGAGTCTCATGGCCTTGGCCTGCTTGTCCTGAGCAAGTCTGCTCTCTCTTCAGCTGAGAGCGGGCCAAGCACAGCACAGGGAATGGATTTCTTCACACGGCCCTGCCCACACCACTTCCTCCCTTGCCAGGGAGACCCTCCCAGGCATTCTGGGAGTTGTAGATCTTAGCTAGTTCACCTAGGCAAGGTAGAAGGGAAAAACCACACGGATCCGGGTGAACTTTGATTTGAGTAACTACATTTAAGACAAAAAATGCCCACTAGAAAATGAGGAATTGTCCAAACTACAAAGGTATGTGAGACACAGGCCCTCCTCTCCACCTCTGGGAATAAGACTTTCCCACTAGCAAAGGAGGAAGAAAAGCTGTGTATAAACCTCCGGCAGAACCAGCCTCACCATCCAGGGAAGCGCTGAGCTACTGACTCTGGACCCCAGAACAGACCGGCCACATGTTTATCCTGCAACACCCGTCTCCAGGCACAGGATGGATGGATTAAACACAACATCATGCCTGTAAAAGCTACGGAAATGCCTTTTCTTAGACCATGGAATGGCGGGTGGAGGAGGGAAATTGGTCTAATTAAAGCATTGCAATTACCGTAGAGCCTGGAGCCCCGGTGCTGTCGACACAGAACAAAGACAATTCCCTGCCTCGCGGAGCTTTTCATTTCCCTGTGCTCCTTGTACCAGCTCAGCTGCCCTTCCGTGACTGCTGAGTCCAGGACGGCACGCACCCTACCTGCCAATTCGAGGCTGCATCAGCCAGTCCGGGAGCTAAAGACACCCCCAGGGTTTGCCTTTGCCCAGCAGCCTCAGGCAAGGCTTTCCCATCCACTGCGGCCATCTCCTCTCTTTGCTACCATCAGTGGCCCTACGGCACCAAGGTCCTGACGTACTGGAGCAAAGATCCATCAGGGAAAGCAACCGGACACCCCAACCCGTGACAGCGTCACTCTGCTCCTCTTTCAACCCCCGCCAGCAGCTACAACCGCTGAACCCCAGCGACTGCCAGATCCATCGTCCAGAAGAACCTACTGCCATCCTCTGTCAGTGACTGGGCGGCTTGTGCGTTACGCTCCTTGTCACCTTCCCTGGACAGCAGCTTACAGGGCCCTGGGCTGATCATTCTCAGCACCAGCGAGGTCTCTTGATTTCAGACTCGTGTTCCACGGTGAAATGATGCCCTCTGCGCAGAGCTCCATCTCTCGCTGTGCCCCCGGACGGTTTTATGCTCTGAGGTGCCGGGCCGGCTCCTGTCACCTCCAGCTAGACTTGCTCTCTCAGACTCTTGTAAGGTGGGCTCATTTTAAATTTCTCTTTTGAGCTTGTCGGATTTTGGGTCAGTACTTGAGTCAGGTTTGCATCAAACTCCTTTTCCTGCAGCTTCTTTTTTCCAATTATAGGTCAGCGCACAACTACTTTATGAGACTCCCTACTGGGCCCGTATCTTCCCTTGCGCTCATTCCTGCAATGGCATGCGCATTTTCTGAGGCTTGGGGCTGTACTGTGGCTTCCAACAATTTTGACCTTGACCAGTTTCTGGCCATAAAGAAAGAGAAGAAAACGCTCACAGCCGGAAACAAACCCAGCGGTGTTTCCTTCTGCAAGCTGAACGCTGTTCTCTGGTCCTTGGGAAGCAAAGGACTGCCTCCACTCCACCCGAGCCAGCCATCGGCTGAGCTCTTCGCCTTTGTAGGCCCACCAAAAACATTTGTTATGCAGCTCTTTGTTAATCTCGATACATTCTTGCACCGGCACTTGTGTGTGTTTAAAAATAATGCTGCTTTTCTCAGCCACCCCAGCAGCATCCCCTGCAGTCTCAAGCAGCAGTCTGAGTGGGGCACTAACTGTAACATATTAGAGATGACTGTGAAATGCTGCTGGTCTGTTACAGACCCAAGAGTCTATGCAAATCTTTGGTGTTCTGGGTCCTCCCAATTCATGTTTTAGCCAAGTGCACTAACTCAGAAAGGCACCCAGTCTTGATCTGAAGACACCAAGAGATGGAGAGTCACGTGGTAGTTCGTTCCAGCAGATAATCACTCTCACTATTAAAAATGCGTGCCTTCTTACTCATTTGATTTGTTTGGTTTCAGCTTCCAGCCGTTGGTTCGTGTTCTGCCTTTCCCCACAAAGATTAAAGAGCCCTTTAGTGATGGTTATTTCCTTCCCGTGAAAGTACTTAATCTACACTCTGATCCAGTCATCCTCTTGATCTTCTTTTTGATCAGCTAAATAGATGGAGTCCAAATACTGTAAGGCATTTTCTCCAGCCCTCCAATCATTTTTGTGGCTCTTCTCTGCACTGCCTCCAGTTTTTCAGCAATGTGGACACCAGAACTGGAGGCATTCTTCCACTATTACTCCCACCAATGCCACATACAGAAGTAAAAAATGGCCACCTTCTTCCTAGCCCCTGTTTATACATATAGGGCTCCAACTAACCCTTTTTGCCTCTGCATGGCACTGTGAGCTCTTGTTCAGGTGACTGTCCTCTAAAAACCCAAAAGCTTTTTTCAGTCACTTCCCAGGCTGCCCCACAAGGGGAGCTGAAGGTAAAGTGCTGAGTACTTCCTGTATCCATTCAGACCTGCCGGAACCTCTGACTTGCACCTCAGTAAAGAGTGACTTCAGTTTTGAAAATCCGAAAGCAACCTCCTCTATGGTTTTCTTGAGGTGCCCCTTATGCTCAGTGCCTCTCGTGGATGGCCATCACACAGCCGGCTCTCCTCTACGCTCAGTGGCCTCTCGTGGATGGCCATCACA
>VOCT01097771.1:0-11068 GCA_007922175.1 Pelusios castaneus | reverse complement strand
GTGTGTGTGTCCCCGTGTGTGCGCATCCCTGTGTGTGTGTGTGTGTGCGCGTCCCTGTGTGTGCGGGCGCTTGGCTCTGCTGCCTGCCCCACATTTACCCAGTGCGCTGCCTCTCCCCCTGCAACCTGGTGCTGACTTTGACGGGACAGTCTCATCCCCCTGTCCAGGGTGGGGGGGGAATGATGCATGCTGAAAGGCACCCCCAATGCTTTCTGTGTCGCCCATCCCCCACTAGTTGTGAAGAGCCAGCCGCTCCCCCACACTTACTTCTCCCCCCCCGGTGTTGTGTGGGGTGCCAGCTCTGAACGCCCTGTGGCTTGGGGGCCTGGTTCCCCCCCCCAGTACGCCACTCATTAGCATCTCTGGACACAGGCTGAGATGAGGCCCCAGGAACCCTGTGGCCCAGGGAGGAAGGAGCATCAGTTTGTTCCCAAGGTCAGAGAACCATTCCCACCCTGCCCGCACAGGCAGCCCCCAGCACACACGGCTTCTCGTAGAGGCCAGAGCGCGGATGCAGGAATCTGCCCTCCTCCCTTCCGCTGTGTCGAGACCCTCTCCGGCTGCAGAGCGGGGCAGGATTGCAGGGTCTCAGGAGAGCTTTGGACGGGGGCTAGCGGAGAAGAGGCCGATTCGGATTCCCCGCCCCTCCTATTCTTGCAGGCAGGAGTCTGGCTCCGGGCAGGGTGGGCTCCGGCTCTGGGAGGTCCGGTCAACTGGCGCCAGGCCCCTGGCTTTCCATGGCAAGCAGAAGGGGGTGGGCAGGCAGGAGGCTGCGAGAGGACAGGCTATGTTTATTGTGGGTCTGTTTGGCCCAGAAAGGGAAAAGTTTTCCTCGGAGCAGAGGCTAGGAAGCCCAGCACGGGAGAGAGAAAAAACAGAGTTAGCTCCAGGGTAACTTAGGGGAAGAGCTCATCTGCCCCGTGATGCCATTTGCCCCTGTGGCAGAGCCCGGGTACCGAGCAGGGGCAGGGGCGGGGGCGGGGGCTGGTAGATGCAGTAGGGAGTGAATGATGAGGCTGGCATTCCACTCTGGCCTCCAAATCCTTGTCTGGGGCAAAGAGCCTGTGGTCTCAGTATAACGGAGAGCCACTGATCACAGCCACTGACCCGCTGCCTCTCACCAGCTTCCACGGCCCCTCCCTGCCCCAGTGGTCAGCAGAATGGGTTTAAACCCACTGTGCACCTCTGGGGAATGGCTGTAAAGCAAGGGCCAGAGCCAGGAGATTTCTCGCATCCCCTCCACCCACCAGGCTGCTCCCACTGTGCAGGGAGGGGAGAGCAAACTCCGCCGGGCCCCCCAGCCTGCAGAGAGACCGATGATCTTTCGGGGGGGCGGGGGTAGATCAAATCAGGGCAGCCCTGGCCCTCTCAACGCACAGGACATGAGTCCCCATTGTAACCTAGTGCCGGCGGGCGCAGGGGTGAACTCTGGACGCTACAAGGGTGACCCTCAAACTCAACCCCATCTCCCTAGCACAGGGTGGGGTGGCTGGAGCTGGTGAGAGTGCAGACAGGCACACGCTTGTGCAGCCTACACTGATTTCCCTGCAGGCGTGACGTTCACACTGGGAAGCAACACTGGTTTTCAGGAGCCTCTCCCTGCAGAGAGTGAGGGGCCATGGCTGGAGCGAGAGCTGGGATTTGAACAGGACTGTTTAGTATGGGAGCCGTCCATGCTGGGCCCCTTCGCCTCTCTGGGGAAAAGGGGCAGGGTGTATTTAAGACCGGACATCCTAGGAGCCTAAAACGCTTCTGCGCTGGCTGTTACCCACTCAATCGAGAGCCCCCAGAGCCCTGCTCCCTGCTGTAGAAATCTCTCCCCTCTCAGCCTCACCGGCCGCTAAGAAAGCAGCTCCTCCTGCACAGATGCCGTGTCCCCTCTGCACCCCATTGTCTCCGGGCACCTCTGCTCAAAGCCCCTCTGGGGTGCACGAGAGGCAGTGATTCCAAGTGCCTGTGCCCCCGTGTGCGGCTGTGTGTGTCACTCCTCTGCCCGTGTGTCAGCGAGCGTGAGTCTGCCGCCGCCCAGGGCTAGGTGTGTCAGCATCCAGCCTAAACGGGAGCAGCCCGCGGGCTGGCCGTGACACAGCACCGAGTGCAAGATCGTCCTCGCCCTGAGCACAGGCCTGCAGCAAACCACAGCAGGTTGGAGAAGAGAACTCGGACACCCGGGGGTGGAGGGCGCCAGCAGGGAAGATCTGAAGAGCAAGAGCCGAGGGGTGTGAGCACAGGGAGGGGGATTAGCTGGGCTGATGCAGAGCTGGAGGAATGGAAGGAAACTGAGTGAAAGCAAATAGCCGGCTGCCCCCCAGGAATCCTTTCGCCAGGAGCCATCAGGCTGCAGAAAGTCTGCCCCGGGAGCAGCTGGGAGGCAGTGGGAAATTCACGGCGGGTTGGATTAGACAGTATGTGGGGAAAGGGCAGACTGGGCAGCCTCCCCAGACCTGACAGCCCCTTTCCCAGGGACCCCGCGCTGTAAATGGTTATTACGAATTCCGTTAAACGCCTGGGCCCTGAGCCTGTCCTCTCTCCAAGTCGAGGGGAGAAAGGGTACAGACCGCACCAGGCTTTATTTCGGGAACCCATCTCCCGCTAGGAGACGCTGCCTTTCCCAGCTTCCTGCTCCAGAGGGATAAACCTCTAATGTTATTAGCAGGGATTTAAATACCACCAGCCACCCTCAAACCGAACAAGCTGTCTGGGCCCAAACGCCACTGGGCGGCCAGGGGGAGACTGCACCGCTAATTAACGGCTCTCCAAAACGCTGCTGCGCTGGGGATTACAGGCGCAGAGCATGGAAGAAGCCAGACAGCCCCTTTCTAGGATGCCACCACACACAGCTTTAAAAATTAATCTTCCAGACGGCGAGCGAGCAGCACACGGTCTCCCGAGCAGACACTGTCAGCCATTAACCCTCAGCAGCCTGGAGGCTGCCGAAGCCAGTAGCAGCCCTTTAAAATGGAAGCGCTCAGGGGTGGGGGATGAAAGCCGGAGGGGTTTCCAGACCTGTTCTTGCACTACAAGCAGGGGAAAGGTTGCGTGGCTTGGGACGGGCGATGGAGGATGGGGCCATCCAGGGCTATTAACCAAGATGGTCCAGGATGTAACCCCATGCGCCGAGTGTCCCTAAACCGCTGCCTGCCGGGACTGCACAACGGGCTTGGATCACTCGAGAATTGCCCGGAAGCAGCAGGCGCTGGCCACTGGTGGACGCCAGGCTCCTGGCCTAGATGGACCATTGGGCTGATCCGGTTTGGCTTCCCTTATGCTGGAGGCTCCCAGCTTGAACCTAGGATTCAACCCCAGCGAAGGAGTGAGGTTTTGTGCCACTCGGCATCATCAAATCTAGCTTAGGCACCTGGGGAAAATCCCTGCAAGTCACGAAGCCTGAGTCAGGCTCCTGAAGGTCCTAAGTGGGGACTGGGGAGAGAAAGGGGGGACTGAGAGGGGGGACTGGGGAGAGAAAGGGGCCTCAGATCTTGAGCAGACCAGGCGGGCAGCCAGCTAAGAGTCCTGGGGATCTGCTCAGTCCCGCGGCTCTCACAGAGGACTGCAAGGAGGTGTTGATTTCTGGTGCTGACTCCCTGTTGGGAACCCATCCAAGTCAGACACCTTAGGCAGGAGCAGTCGAGAACTTCCTGACTCGTTGCCCAGTGGAGACACCCAGACGAGTCCAAGAAGGCAGCTGAAGTGGGATTTGCCATCCTCAGGTGAGTGCTCTACCCGCTGGGGTCTGCTGTGG
The DNA here is from genome assembly GCA_007922175.1 of Pelusios castaneus. Lineage (NCBI taxonomy): Eukaryota > Metazoa > Chordata > Testudines > Pelomedusidae > Pelusios > Pelusios castaneus. Next base: position 7,326 of record VOCT01097771.1, on the reverse strand, counting down.
GGCTGCTTCAGTCTCCCGTTGAAGCTGTTCCCCTCTGGATACATACAGTGACTGGACAGGGGGGACTGGGCGCTGGGTCTCCCAGCTGCTGGGTGCGTGCGCCAGGCTGGAGTCATTGTCCCCCTCTTGACTCAGAAAGAGAAGCAGAAGGCTGAGGATGATGGGTCTGCAAGGTTTGGGGTGGGTGGGATGGGGCAGATAATAAGAGCAGGGCAACAGGAAGACAATCTCGCCCGGCTGCGTTGTGTACGGGCTGGCCAGAAGGGACCACCCGGATATGGACCCACACCAATATCCAGAGCAGATCTTTTAGAAACACAGCAAGCCGGATTTAAAATTCACCAGTGCATCCACCACGACCCTTGATAAATCGTTCCAGTGACGGACAGAACCACGGCTGAAAATCTACGCCTTCTTCCCTCTCCTACCCCCCTGGTCTGCTATTCAGGTGCCCGGCAGGGCTGTGTGAAGCCATTTAGCGGCAGGAGGCTATGTAGGTCGCTCTGTACATCCTGAGCATTTCAGCTGGCTTGGTTTGGGCTACACACAGTTCTCTCTCCTTCCTGGTGCATCTGCTACCCCTGCAGGTTTCCTGTTCTTCTAGCAGCTGGAAATCGCTCCTTTTGGTGTGGGTGGATGGTGGGTGAGGGCTTTTAGACGCTCTCTGCCTGTGGCTTTTACTTGTCTAGCTATTAATGTCTTACATTTTTAGTCTTCGATGCCTCATGGCAGGAGCCAAGGCAATGGATTAAATCTCTCTCTCTCACACACACACACGTGCGCACACACACACACACACACACACACATACCCTCCACCCGTGGCAGCTGCTGTACTCTCTACAGCACCAAATATATATATTCTACAAAATATAAAACCATATTCCACTGTAAGGATTTCAAAGGCAGGCTTCAACCGTTAGGAAATGCCAGAATTCAGGGGCCCAGTCTCAGCACAGGTTGGTCCTTTGTGCACACCTATTATCGGGCTCTTTCCCAGCGTCACACAGGCAGCCTGCGGCGGAAGCAGGATGAGACCCAAGCCGGTCCCATATCTCAAACGCAGGACAAGAGCGATTCTCGCAGCCTCAGTCCGTGTCTACCGAGCGCAGTGAACGAGAACCGGTCGCGCGCGTGCAAAGACTGCGCATCTGCAAACCGCCATTCAACCCGGTCACTTCCTGACGTCGAGATCCTTGACTTCAAAACCCTGAACTTCTTTTAGCGCCATTTTTGTATGTCATTGCCCCAGTCCGTGTCCAGCCCGTGGACCCTACTACCCCTTCCTATAGGTCTTTAGGTCTCCAGCACAGACGTCTACCACTCCAGCAACCGGCAGCAGGAGTTTTGGTTATCCTCCAGCTACAAGAGAGAGGACAGGACGCCCACCTTGCTGGCTGGAAGAATGCGGAAAATCAGGACTCCTGGACTCTCGTCCTGTCTCTGGAGGGGAGTGTGGTGGAGGGTCACAGGGAAGCCGAAGCTCCCCGTTGGCGTGATCTCCCTGAACTAGACTGTGAACCAGTGATTGGGACCTGCTCTACTGCACTGAGCTCATGACCTCCCTAAAATAGGGGAACGATACCCCGGAGAGCTGGAAGAACCGGGACACACGCAGCCTGGGGTGACTGTGGGGAAGATGCCAGCTGCTGGGACTAGAGCCTTGACTCAAGGGCAAGAGTTGGGCTCGTTTTAAAAAACAAATTAAATTTCAGGAAAAGAGAAAAGGCAAAGAATTTCAGTACCAATTGCCCCCTTTTTGAGCAGCTCTCCCTAAGGGCGAGCGAAGAATGAGAAATCCTGATGTACAGGCCACGGTACCGTCAGGGGAGCATCAGGAGGGGTGCTGGGTCTTTAACGCCGGTCAAGTGCTTAGCTATTTTTTGAACTGGGCCCCAAAAGGGGGGGACGGGAGGCTACACCAGGAGCTGGGGTGGGGGGAGCCAACCCTATTTCAGGACACTTGTGCATCAGATAAAGAGCAATGTTTCAAATGCAGCAGGACAGCTAGAAATCCACCCGTAGCATATCCCACGGAGCTTGCTACATGTGGTAGTCTGCCACTGTCACCAGCATTTTACACCAAATGCTCCTGGCACAGACATGAAAACCCAACACCCGTCTCATTTCAGTGCCGCTGAATACCACTAACGTGAAACCCCAGAAAACAAGCCTGCACCGAGGAGCCAGACGTTACAGCGTGGGGCACTAAACTGCTCAGATTACGGCCGCGTGCAGACATCGCTCCGGAGGAGCAACGAGTAACCGACTTAGATCATAGCTCATCATGACTGCGCCTCCAACGCCGGGTAATAACACAGACTAGGAAACTATCTCCACTCTAGAACAGGGCATTTCCTGCTCTATTTAACCAGGCATTCGTTCGAGCGCCCGGAGGGGGAAAAGGCAGCAGCGTGTCACATTCGGCCAGAGCGGAGGTTCCTGGACATCTGAGCGCAGACTCACTGTCGGTTGTGGAGCCCAAGAAGCTTTTACCAGGGCCAGCGAGCGTAGCAATGTCACGAAGTGCGCAGGCTGGCTCAGGAGAGCAGATCATCGGCCTCAATTCGGGGGGCAGGGCTGGCCTGTCCCCCCGCTTGTTCCAAGTGCCCCCAGTTTCTGCCATTTCTCCAGGGAGATCATTGCACAGTCAAAACGCTCGCATCGACAGGACGCGTATCCTGCCATACAACCTCAGTTCTCCTTCATTTTATAGCCCCCCATCCCACCCGAGACCCTAGACCCCGGCTGTGCTTGTTTGCTTCCTTCCACTGATCATCAGCGTTATTTGAATAGTCCCCAAAGCCCGCCAGGAATCAGACAGATTCAGAGACCTACCAGGGACCGCTGTGGCCCATATCACACGTGTGTCCAAGCGTACGGTCCTGCTCTCCCGGCCCCATGCGTGTCAGCACAGACCCAGACTAGCCCCGATTAGCTCTTCTTGGTCTTTACCCCCCAGAAAGTCCCTGCTGCCAAGCGGTGAGAAGCCGTTCCCCCGGGCTGGGCTCTGCTCCTGCAGCTGCTCCCCGTCACCAGGGGACCTGTGGGTGGGCTGTTCCTGGCTCCCCCTCCCACCACCGGGGGACTCTGGGGGGCCCGCTCCTAATTTCAGCCCCCTCCCCATCACTAGGGTACCCTGCAGCAGGTGTCCTGGCCCAGTTCCCACCCCCCCCACCAGGAGGCTACACCCGTTGCAGCTCTCAAAAGACCTGGTTATTAAAGGAATTTTTTAAAATGGCTCATCTTTCGGGTCGCCGACCCTGCCCCCTGGATTGCCACCCACCACGGGGCTGGCCTGGAGCTGCCGAATCTGTTGCAGGAACAGGCAGGAGTATTTTATGCACTGTTGAACTGTTCACCCTCCCCACGAGGACTGTGACAGCGATGAACGGGCTAACAAGACGCTGCCTGACAGCAACTGCTACAGACAATTCCTGCCCGAAAGCGGGGCACAGGGCAGTGCACAGATGTCCGAGGGGCTGTCTTCTCTTTCCCCAGGGACGTCTCGTAGGCCGGCATCCGTTGCCACCTTCTACCCCGACAACACCGAGTCTAGCCTGTGTTACCGACAGCGTTGTCTCCGGCCTCACTCCCCCCTACAGCTACCGACTTCAGGGACGGAGTGGGGCCTGCCACTGGCTGGGGTCCTGACGGCAAGGTGAACTAACGGCACATCCGCCGTAAGAGCCAGAGATGGGGGGCCGCTGGGGGCCGGCCCACGTATTCCCCAGCCGCTCCTATGGCAGTAACCCGCTTACCCGCTCAGAAGCGAAAGCAAAGCGCTGTTTGAGCACCGGGGAAGGGGCAGGTAGATCCAGCTACACGGAAAAACATCCGCTCCCTGCTTGGGTTAAAGCGGTTATCCCTGGTAATACCCGGCCCAGGCTGCACTGCCCGGACCCTCTCTTGGTTTTCTAGGAGAAATCCCTGCCTCTTACCAGCGCACTAACAGAGCCAGTCCCAGGCCTGGCTGGTCCCAGGAAGGTCCCAGGCCCGAGTAAAAGGGCCTTGCACGGAGCGGACCTTGGCTGGCAAAGGGTGGGGAGCAGCTGGGAGGGGCGGTTGCATCAGCCACACCTCTGATTCCCGAGCCGCGTCCCGTCCCAGCGCAGATCAAAGTCATGTTAGGATTTGCACGGGGCATTGTTTACTCTGCTGCACCGAGGGTCTCTCCCGCCACCCAGCACCGGGGATCCACCAAGGTCATACACATCCCGATATCTCTCGCCCTTTGTCTCTCCTTCCCTGGGGATCTCTTTACGCTGCAGCTAGAGTTAGGCACAAATGGCCATGAGTGGGGGAAGGGAAGACAGCCAAGCTGTCTGTGTCCCAGCAGCGCCATTCAGAACGCATGGGCGGTTCTCTCCGGCCAGGTTCTCTCTCTTGAATGCTGGATCCTGTTCTTAGTGCCATGGTGTCGACGGAGTCACGCTGGATTTATAAGGGGTAGCTGAGAGCAGAGTTAAATCTTAGTCTGTCTGTGCTGTGATTGCTCACGCTTTGCAGACACGAGTGCGTGTGCACGTGTGTGCAATGTGCGAGGGGAAGGGCGCAGGGAGAGTCTCATGGCCTTGGCCTGCTTGTCCTGAGCAAGTCTGCTCTCTCTTCAGCTGAGAGCGGGCCAAGCACAGCACAGGGAATGGATTTCTTCACACGGCCCTGCCCACACCACTTCCTCCCTTGCCAGGGAGACCCTCCCAGGCATTCTGGGAGTTGTAGATCTTAGCTAGTTCACCTAGGCAAGGTAGAAGGGAAAAACCACACGGATCCGGGTGAACTTTGATTTGAGTAACTACATTTAAGACAAAAAATGCCCACTAGAAAATGAGGAATTGTCCAAACTACAAAGGTATGTGAGACACAGGCCCTCCTCTCCACCTCTGGGAATAAGACTTTCCCACTAGCAAAGGAGGAAGAAAAGCTGTGTATAAACCTCCGGCAGAACCAGCCTCACCATCCAGGGAAGCGCTGAGCTACTGACTCTGGACCCCAGAACAGACCGGCCACATGTTTATCCTGCAACACCCGTCTCCAGGCACAGGATGGATGGATTAAACACAACATCATGCCTGTAAAAGCTACGGAAATGCCTTTTCTTAGACCATGGAATGGCGGGTGGAGGAGGGAAATTGGTCTAATTAAAGCATTGCAATTACCGTAGAGCCTGGAGCCCCGGTGCTGTCGACACAGAACAAAGACAATTCCCTGCCTCGCGGAGCTTTTCATTTCCCTGTGCTCCTTGTACCAGCTCAGCTGCCCTTCCGTGACTGCTGAGTCCAGGACGGCACGCACCCTACCTGCCAATTCGAGGCTGCATCAGCCAGTCCGGGAGCTAAAGACACCCCCAGGGTTTGCCTTTGCCCAGCAGCCTCAGGCAAGGCTTTCCCATCCACTGCGGCCATCTCCTCTCTTTGCTACCATCAGTGGCCCTACGGCACCAAGGTCCTGACGTACTGGAGCAAAGATCCATCAGGGAAAGCAACCGGACACCCCAACCCGTGACAGCGTCACTCTGCTCCTCTTTCAACCCCCGCCAGCAGCTACAACCGCTGAACCCCAGCGACTGCCAGATCCATCGTCCAGAAGAACCTACTGCCATCCTCTGTCAGTGACTGGGCGGCTTGTGCGTTACGCTCCTTGTCACCTTCCCTGGACAGCAGCTTACAGGGCCCTGGGCTGATCATTCTCAGCACCAGCGAGGTCTCTTGATTTCAGACTCGTGTTCCACGGTGAAATGATGCCCTCTGCGCAGAGCTCCATCTCTCGCTGTGCCCCCGGACGGTTTTATGCTCTGAGGTGCCGGGCCGGCTCCTGTCACCTCCAGCTAGACTTGCTCTCTCAGACTCTTGTAAGGTGGGCTCATTTTAAATTTCTCTTTTGAGCTTGTCGGATTTTGGGTCAGTACTTGAGTCAGGTTTGCATCAAACTCCTTTTCCTGCAGCTTCTTTTTTCCAATTATAGGTCAGCGCACAACTACTTTATGAGACTCCCTACTGGGCCCGTATCTTCCCTTGCGCTCATTCCTGCAATGGCATGCGCATTTTCTGAGGCTTGGGGCTGTACTGTGGCTTCCAACAATTTTGACCTTGACCAGTTTCTGGCCATAAAGAAAGAGAAGAAAACGCTCACAGCCGGAAACAAACCCAGCGGTGTTTCCTTCTGCAAGCTGAACGCTGTTCTCTGGTCCTTGGGAAGCAAAGGACTGCCTCCACTCCACCCGAGCCAGCCATCGGCTGAGCTCTTCGCCTTTGTAGGCCCACCAAAAACATTTGTTATGCAGCTCTTTGTTAATCTCGATACATTCTTGCACCGGCACTTGTGTGTGTTTAAAAATAATGCTGCTTTTCTCAGCCACCCCAGCAGCATCCCCTGCAGTCTCAAGCAGCAGTCTGAGTGGGGCACTAACTGTAACATATTAGAGATGACTGTGAAATGCTGCTGGTCTGTTACAGACCCAAGAGTCTATGCAAATCTTTGGTGTTCTGGGTCCTCCCAATTCATGTTTTAGCCAAGTGCACTAACTCAGAAAGGCACCCAGTCTTGATCTGAAGACACCAAGAGATGGAGAGTCACGTGGTAGTTCGTTCCAGCAGATAATCACTCTCACTATTAAAAATGCGTGCCTTCTTACTCATTTGATTTGTTTGGTTTCAGCTTCCAGCCGTTGGTTCGTGTTCTGCCTTTCCCCACAAAGATTAAAGAGCCCTTTAGTGATGGTTATTTCCTTCCCGTGAAAGTACTTAATCTACACTCTGATCCAGTCATCCTCTTGATCTTCTTTTTGATCAGCTAAATAGATGGAGTCCAAATACTGTAAGGCATTTTCTCCAGCCCTCCAATCATTTTTGTGGCTCTTCTCTGCACTGCCTCCAGTTTTTCAGCAATGTGGACACCAGAACTGGAGGCATTCTTCCACTATTACTCCCACCAATGCCACATACAGAAGTAAAAAATGGCCACCTTCTTCCTAGCCCCTGTTTATACATATAGGGCTCCAACTAACCCTTTTTGCCTCTGCATGGCACTGTGAGCTCTTGTTCAGGTGACTGTCCTCTAAAAACCCAAAAGCTTTTTTCAGTCACTTCCCAGGCTGCCCCACAAGGGGAGCTGAAGGTAAAGTGCTGAGTACTTCCTGTATCCATTCAGACCTGCCGGAACCTCTGACTTGCACCTCAGTAAAGAGTGACTTCAGTTTTGAAAATCCGAAAGCAACCTCCTCTATGGTTTTCTTGAGGTGCCCCTTATGCTCAGTGCCTCTCGTGGATGGCCATCACACAGCCGGCTCTCCTCTACGCTCAGTGGCCTCTCGTGGATGGCCATCACA
>VOCT01097770.1:0-18531 GCA_007922175.1 Pelusios castaneus | reverse complement strand
CAAGGCCCTGCCGCAGCTTTCCCGTGCAAACCCTGGGCGCTGCAGTGAGCAGGGAGACATTTACCTTGTACTTGGTGGCCAGTAGCTCAGTGGCTTCTTGCTCCTTCCGCAGATCCTCGATCCTCTTCTCCTTCTCCTGCAGCAGCTTCTGCTTCTCCTCGCTCACCAGGCTGTGGTCATCTTGAATAGCTGCCTTCTCCTCTTCCAGCCTCTCCTTTTGCTCCTGCAAGTAATTCTCCATGTTCTTATCCAGCCCATCGTCGTCGTCCAGTTCCCCTTCGCCCTCCAAGGTGCTCTCTCCGTTCACCACTTTCTTCCTGCGGCTATTTCTCCTCCTCTTCTTGCTCAGCATCCCTCGCTTCTCCAGCTGGGCTTTCAGGCGGGCGATCTCCTCCTGGAACTCCCGCAACAGAGTGTCCTTCGGGTCCTCGTTGACCCTGGGCTTGTTCTTGATGTTCTTTGCCCTGTTGGCAAACCGGAGAGTGGACAAACTCTCCTCGTAGCTGTGAGAGGCGGGGCCGAGGGTGGCCACCATGATGGTCTTGGCATTGCCCCCCAAGGAGTCCTGAAGGAGGCGGGTCAGCTTGGAGTCTCTGTAAGGGATGTGGGTGCTCTTGCCGTCCACCAAGGCAGAGATGACATTGCCGAGAGCGGAGAGGGACAGGTTAATTTTGGAAGCCTCCTTAGGCCTCTCCCCTTGCCCCCCCTGTTTGCTCTGGCGCTCGCTGCCTGCCAAGTCCACCAGGTTGAGCTTGCCCACCCGTATGTGGTCCTCTCCATCCAGGCCGGTCTCACTGCACTCCACCGTGATGACAAAGATGGCGTGGGAGCGGGAGCTGTACTCATTCATGTTGGTGCTGCCCACCGACCGTGTCTGGTTGCCCAGGTTCATGACGTGCTCGATCTCCTTGACGTTCTTGGTCACGAACGAGGAGAGGTCTTTGATGTACACGCCCGTCTCTGGGTTCTCCTTCACCTCCAGCTTCTTGCTCTGATCTTTCGCCAGGAGGTCTCTGATCTCCTCTTGGTAGATCTCCAGGTAGGAGGCCCGCACCAGGTACTGCTGGTTCTGGGACCGGGAGATGTGGGTAAAGATGTGCTCAAAGGAATTGGGGATGACTCCTCTCTTCTCTGGGTCCGCCCAGACCCCTTGCATGGTGTACGTCTTGCCGGTGCCCGTCTGGCCGTAGGCGAAGATGGTCCCGTTGAAGCCCTGCAGGACAGAGTCGATGAGCGGCCGGACGGTCTCGTCATACAGGTCGGCCTGCTTGGAGCTGGCGTCGTACACGGCGTCGAAGGTGAAGGTCTTCGCCAGCTCCCCTGGGGCGGCCTTGGGGTTCTGGAGGGTCACCTGGCCCAGCTTCACGTCCATGGCCAAGATCCTCTCGGAGCCGGCGGCCTCCTCCTTCCGGCTCATGGGGCGGCACCGGGCCACCACCTTCAGCGCCTCGCCCAGCCTGGGCTTGTTCGCCATGGTCGCTCCCGCTCACCAGTCTTGGGCCGGGCCGGGCTCTCCCACGCTCCGGCGTCGCCACCTCCCCTCGGTGCCGGGCAGGGGAGCAGGCACCCGGCTCATCCCCAGCGCCCCCGGCCGGGGAAGGGGCAGGGATCCGGCGCCGAGCGAAGACGGAGCGGGTCCCTCGGCGGCCGGCCGGGCAGGGGCTGCGGGTCCGACGCGGGGGCCGGGGACGCCGCGCCCGCCCCTGCGCGGATGCTGCTCGTTCATTCAGCGCAGCGCAGCGCAGCGCAGCCCCGGCGGGTGTGTGTGTGTGTGTGTGCGCCTGCAGTCGGGCGGGGCGCGGCGCCGGCTGCGGATTTGCTGGCGGGAGAGAAAAGCAGCGCAGCCCCGGCCCCAGCCCTGCGCACGGGCATGCCGGGACGTGTAGTCCGGCTCGGCTCGGCTCGGCTCGGGCGGCCGCTGGCGCAGGAGGCGCCCCTCGGGGCAGGGGACTAGGCGCAAAGTCCGATGCGGGAGGGGCCGGGCGCTGCTCTGGGGTGTTTCCCCTCAATGGGGGCAGGGCCCGCCTGTGTCCATGGGCCCAGAGCTGGCCAGTGGTGACCCCCGCCTCGCTGGTGGGGGCAACCCAGCGCCCGAGGTCGCCAAGGGGCTGCGTCTCTCTTCTCCCCCCGAACTGGCACCTGCAGGCGCCCTATAGGGCACGGCGCTCCCTCCCCGCGTCTGCTGGCAAACAGGGACATCCTCGGAGTGACAGCATGGGGCTCCCCAGACTGTGCACCGGCTGCCGGTTGGGGGGCCAAAGTGGGGAGGGACAAGGACCCCGCTCTCCAGTCCTATGTGCCACTGACGTTTTTCCACTCAGGACTTTGCAGGGACACACAGGAGACGCCCGGAGGTGGACCCGTCTGTGGGAATGCTGCGAGGGCCCCTCTGTCCGGCACCCATCAAACCGCAATCTCTACTGCTGGATTAGGGGTGTGGAGCTGGTCACGGATCCCTTGTTCTGTGCCCGGTTCCCTTCCAATCTCCTGTGCATAACCACAGCAAGGAGCCCCCCTCTCCGCCCCCCGACTCTCTCTCTGGGAAGCTCAGCCCTTAGCGGCACAGTCTCTAATACCACAGGTAGGGCTGTCTGTGCACGCCCAGACTCTGGTTCAGTGCCACCGCTCACACCCGCCATGAGCGCGGTGGGCTATAGCAGGTGGCCACGTGAGGGATGCAGATATTCACACTGGTGCCCTGGCGGACGGGGATGTAGTACTGATTTGTTTATATAGCTCGTTGCAGTGGTCCTTGTCCCCTAACAGTTTTCCCTGGTTCATAGGAGTGGGGAAGCCTGGCCTGGGAAGGGTAGCCAGGGTGGTGTTTTGTTTCCCCAGAAATTCAGGGTGGGGGGAGGGCTTGTGCTGTTTTCAGTTTGGCCCAGGCGGTGTTTGTTAGGCCTGGACATTTGAACCCAGCTCGCAGCTTGGTGCTGCAACAACACCTGGCAGAAGGGTCACGTGCAGCATCGGCTCAGGGGTGACCCCTCTCTGTCCGCCTTCTCCCTGCCCCTCCAGACGTGCCAGCCTCAAAAGCAGCCCCACCAGGGCATGCGGCCGACAGCAGAGACCCAACCCTTCGCTGCTGCTCTCTCACTGCTCCCCACGGCGTTGTGCCCCCCAGCCCTGCGCCAAGGCCTTACTGGTCTAGGTGCTACAAGTTACAACTGTCCAAGGGTGATTTTCTTGTGGCAATTGCCAAGGGGAGTTTATTCCCCACCAGGCCTGTGCATCCCGACAGGGCCCCTTCGCGGGTGACTTTCCCGGGGCTTCGCTGGTCGTTAGTTACCAGCGCTGTGCAGTACAGTGATAGTGTGCTAGTTCATTGTCAGTCCAGAGTATTTTTGACTTCAGAGCAGTTACTCTGGCTTTGTTCCAGTGGGACTGGCCAAGCCCGAAGTCTCTGCCGTGGAGCCTGGCCTGAAGACGGCATCCCTGTGTTCTGCTGCATTTCCTCCTCAGCTATGCGTCTTACTTGTCCTCTTGGGCTAGTCTGCTCAAAGAGGCCATCCCTCCGGGGGTTATCCTGAAACCAGGAAGGATTAGTCCAGCTTCATGAGCTCTTGTGTCTTTACTGGGCCGGAGCAAAGCTGGCTGCAGGCTGCGTGCACTCGGGGTGAGGAGAACAAGATGCAAAGTCCAATGAACTCCTAGTTTGGGAGTTTCTTTATTGCTAGCATGGCCCACCGCAGGTGTGCTGCACATCCCCTGGGCGCAGCGTGTACAAGCCCGTTAGCTCAAGCGGTAGTGGCTTGTCTCTTCCACTCTGGAGGCTGGTGGTTTGAACCCCAGCGTCACCCAAGGTGGTAGCTATCAGAACAGGACTGTAATTAATATTGGCCATAAGACCGGCGGTGCTGGGTCAGACCAGGGCCCATCCAGCCCAGTGTCCTGTCTCCCAACAGCGGCCAGTGCCACGTGCTTTGGAGGGAATGACCAGAACAGGGCAATTATGGAGTGATCCACCCCATCGTTCAGTCCCAGCTCCTGGCAAACAACCTGTGGCCACCTGGGACAGCCTTTACCAGGAGGTGGCTCAAGGCCAGTAATAGCGACGGCCGCATCAGAGCTCAGGATGTCCTGCTCCAAAAGCACATTCCCTGGCCACACGGCCGTCTCTCAGCAGTGTGAGGGTGGGTGCCGTGAGACACTCCCCCTGCCGTGTGGCCAGCCAGCCCTCCTGGGCAGAGAGAAGGGCAGGAGGAAGATGGTAAGAGAGTGAGCTGGGAGCAAATGCCAGTGGAGATGCTCATGAACTCGCCTGCACATGTGGAGGAGAACACTCCTGCGCATGTGCTGCTGGAAGAAGAAATTCAGAATTTAAAAGCAGACAATGACGAGACGTGAAAATAGATGCACCGAATGAATTGTGGGAGGATCTGCACTCTGGGGCGTCCCTGGGGCCACCATGAGCAGAACAGGGACACCCATCAAATGCTGGTTAGCCACTGAGTGCATTTGCTCATTCCCTTGTGACTATGCACATCTATTTCTAAGGGCCTTCACCTACAGGTCTGACCTGCCTCCCACAATGCTGGACAAAGTCTGCTGCAAAGAGGAAGCCCCAAAAGGTTGTGAACCACTGATCTAATCCAACCACCTCCACCATAGGGGCCTGTACTGACCTAGAGGGTTCATTATAGACCCTGCCATTGAATGAGTGAGGAACAGAACTTTAATAACACAGACAGGAGGGATTCCCAGCTGTGCCGCTGGGAGCGGCCACGTTAGATCACCTATAGGACACATCTCCCAATTCACACAACACTGACCCATGCTAGGGAGTGTCTCTAAAATCACAGCCTTCTACAAGCATTTCTTTACAGGGCTGTTGCTGGATTAGTTCCTCCAGGGCTTTGTCAAGCCAGCCCCATTCTCCTAGGTCAGTTTTAAAGGCCCAAGCAGATCAGGAAGAACAGGAACATCTGGAGGTCTGACCTGTCTGAACCAGACCCAATCCTCTGTCACCAGGTCCCACTCTGGAGTGGACCAAGGCCGGATTTCCAGGGAGGCACAATAGGCATGTCTCTAGGGGCGCTGGTGTTCTGGGGCATCTGAACAGAGATGGATTACTACATGGGCCAACGGGCCCCAGACAATTTGGGGGCCCCTTACAAGTGCTGGAACTTTAGCCCCAGCCCCACTCCTCTCTCCTGGGGCCTGATACCCTGCTTCTGCTCTTCCTCCTGGGGCCACACCCCCTGGAAGCCCAAGCCCCAGGTGAGCAGATTCCCCCACCTGGAGCTGGTGAAGCTGGTTCTCCCTGTGTGGAGCTGGCCCAGCCATCCTCTCTCTCCCCTGCCCCACAGAACACAGGAAGGAAAATAGTAGGCTGTGGGCGGGGGTGTGGAGTTGAGGATGCTGTGCCTAGAGGTGCATAAGGTAAATACAGCCCCGCTTGGGACATGCTGGGCCACATATTTCTGGTCCGACAGAGGATACTAGCCTACGACCGCTGCCATCTAACAAAGTGACTCCTTTGGCTAACGTTACAGAGGTCTGGCACTGAAGGGCGGGCGAGTGTTCACACCATCCAGGAGTGGAGCCACTGGGGGGGGGGGGTCAACACCCCTCGTAGCGCTGGGGTTTCCCTGGATGAAAAGTCCCAGAATGTATGGCCCAAGCGGCTGTTTTCCCGGCTGGTAGAGCTGTGAAGAGGGGGTGCCTTTTTATGAAACCTCCCTGCCAACCCACCCCCCACTTCACATTGTTAACAATGGCGCAGCCCAGCCAACCCGAAAGTGAACAGCTATGTCCCGTCGCTTCGCCCCTGCAAAAGGGCCGCGCCCCCGAGCAATGATTTGCTCTATAACCCTCCCCACAATGCGCCTGCGGCCCCAGCCCTGCCCCAATGGGGGTCACTGACAGCGCGCCCTGAGCCAAGAAGAGGCAACGTCACGCACACACGTGCGGTCGAGTTTATTGCCGGTAGGGAGGACTCTGGTTTCTTTGTGGGGCCACCCAGTGTCTGACTTTGGAGGTGGATTAAACGTCCTGTGGCCAATCAAGTCTCAGCAGCGGCCCAGTCCCAAGAATGAGAGATTATCCGTTAATTAGTCACTTAGGGTCATTATTTATCTTGCTCATTTAATCCAAGCCACGCGCCTGGGGCTCGAGTCTCTGCTGATGCATGGGGGCCGTCTGTCTCAGCGGCTCCTGTTCCCTGGGGATGGGCTGGCGTTTCCTTTGTGCATTACAATCGCGTGCGGGAAGATGGTGGCTGCAGGCAGGCCCAGCCCTGACCCTTTGCTCTCAGGGCCCCAGGGCCTGGCAGTGTGGGAAAGAATTAGGGTGACAAATAATGGCACAGAGGGGATGGGCTGGAAAGGCGAAGACCCGGGCACTGGGAGAGAGGGCTCGGTGCCAGAGCACAGGGCTGTGGGGGGTGGGGGGCTGGGGAGAGGATCAGCTCCAGATGTGCTGCCCTCCCAGGGGCCTCTCACCCCCCAGGTCACTCGACCCTGCTCCTTCAGCAAAACCATGGGTGGAGCAGAGGGTCCCCCTATCTTGCAGGGGGATGAGCAGAGCGAGGGGACGTGGTTTGCTCCCCGAGGTCACATGGGGAATAAGGGGCTGAGCCATGAGTAGAGATCAGGTGTCCTGGCCCTGTGCTCATGTAACCTTCGGGTGGGCTAAATTCATTTAATTGCCCTTCTCCAGTGCCCCACAGAAATCAATCCCAACCCCTATGGGGAAAGCAGCTGGAGACCCAGGATCCAGTCTGTACAGGACTCACGGCGAAGCTTTCTCAGAGCTACACTCACACATTAAAATACTACTAAAAACAAACATAACAATGAACTTTATTAACTACTAACTAAATGAACCTTATCCTAAGAAAACAAACTACAATTAACCAAGAACAATCCCTTGCATGAAAGATACCCAAGAGTCCCAAAGTCTGTGTGGAGTTCACCCAACTCTCAGCTACAGTCTCTGTTCCAGTGTGGAAGCTTGAGTGGCAAGAAATAGCTGTCCTCTTCTTTCTTTGCTGGGATCCTCTGTAGCATTCCATGCAGGCTCTCTCTTCTCCTCTGCAACCAGCCCTCAGTCCCAGATGCATGTCTGCAAGGTCTGTCGCAAAGGACTCCTTTACATGGAGAAAACATCTTGTTCACTCCTGGCTCAGCTCCTCTCCAGAACACTGAGCACATGGTCTCCCCTCAAGGCAGCTCCTGCCTGCTGTCTGCTCAGGCTGCTGCTCTCCAGTCATCTGACTGACAACATCACATCACACCAGCAGGGTACACTGTGGAGATGCTCAAATTGCTACCACACCCTGCCTCTGGAAGTTTCCTGTTGTGGGTCACTAATCTGCCCAACAACAGTAACCCACCCTCAGCAGGTCTCTCAGAGATAGCCTTTTCAGGCATATGGGTTACACTCAGCCCACAGGGCCCCCAAGTTGCTGCGGCTGGAGCAGCCGGCTGGGTTGCCTGGGTTGGGAATGAGGATTTGCAGTTGTGTCTGCACCAGGGCAGCCGGATTGAGCCAGCCGGCCGGCTCCCAAGTCCAACAGCAACGGCTGATCGCTCCCAGGCCTGCCTTGTCCCCCGCCTGGCTACGGGCTTCCTGACCCTGGCTCCAACCACTAGGGATGGCCACACTCCTCCCGCTGTGTGCCAGGTGGCTTTATTGAGCATGGGAAGGGGGAGACCAGGAACCCCTGAGCTCTAGTTCTGGGCTGCCCTTGAGTGGTCGCTCATCTCTCAGGGCCTCAGATCCCTCCCCACCTGGAAAACAGGGCCCCTGGGGCCTGTTCTCCGCAAGGGGCTTGTTTGTGCTAATTAGCTAATGAGGGGCAAGTGCAGGGGTCTGTAACCTCTGGCTCCGGAGCCGCATCCGGCTCTTTGGCTGCCCCCTTACGACTCTGCCCCCCCCCCCGCCACTGGGAACCCTGTGGGGGGCCTGTTCCTGGTCCCAGACTCCCCCTCCTCCGCCATGGGACCCTGCTGCAGGTGCCCTGGCCCAGCCCCCCACGCCAGGAGACCCCACACATTGTGGCTCTCAAAACACTTGGTTATTGAAGGAATTTTTAAAATGGCTCTTCTTATCTTTCGGGTTGCCGACCCCTGGCAAGTGTCAGGAGGCTGCGGAAGCACCAGAGGCCTCCATCGGTGGAGCCAGCCGCCCCGAGGGGCTGCGCACAGCCCATGACTGCTGGCCTCTCCCTGCCCTTCCCAGGGTACCTCCTGCGACATGCCGGCAGTGAGAGACGGGGGCAGGGTTGCTGGTATTGGTAACGGCACCTCTGAGGCCCCACCCCCTTCTCCCCAGGCCCCACCCCCTTCTCCCCAGGACCTGCCCCCTTTTCCCAGGCTCTATCCTCTTCCACCTGTCTCTCACTCCTTCCGCCTTCTGCCCATTGGATCATCTCCATTCCCCCCTCCACCAGGCTCCCTTGGTTTGGGGCGGAAACGGGAACTGCTGCAACCTGACGAGGAGCCCACCTGCAGGTTGGGACAGCCCCGGTGGCGCAGGGTTAATGACTCAACCCTGCTCCCACCCCAGGGTAACTGGGATTTCGGGGTCCAGTCAGTACACCTGCCAGGCCCACTTTTCGACCAGGCATTCTGATCAGCAGCTGGGCACCTGGCAACCCTAGATGGCGGAGGGGATCAGTGTGCGGCATCGCTTCTGCAGACAAGCAGAGACCTTTGCTCTCTGGGCACAGCACGCTGTGTACCTCCCACCATAGCAATGGAGGGATGTCTGAGTAGCTGCAACCTTCAGGGTTCAATCCCTGCTGCCTCCACCCTCCTTGCATGGTGTCGCAGGGGTGCTGGGATGGTGAAATCCCTCACTGATAGCACAGGGCAGAGCTGGGGTCTCTCAAGGCAGGGAGTGTTCTGCCAGTGGGTGATGCAGGCTGTGCAGGCCCAGAGTGGGCAGGATGTGCTCCTGCTCTAATGTGAGCCCTTCTCTTAGCAGAGCTGTTCTGACCCTCCCCGCACAGGACAGTGTTACTGTGAGGAAGTGGGAAGTTTTGGTAACACCTCTATGAAATCAATTGCCCCCAGACTTTGCATTGCTAGCCTGTGGGGGCCAAACAGCGGGGGAGACAGGTGCGTGTATTTGTGGGTGAGACCTTTCTGGCCGGGTGGAAGGAATAAGGTCATTAAGGAAGCAGCTAAAAGCAAGCCAGATCAACAAGGGGTCTGGAGAGAGAAGGCCAACTCTGCTGACAGTCGACACATGATGGAGGGCAGCTCTGGCCAGAGGGCTGTGAACTCAGCATGGCCCTGCCGGAGAACAAAGGACAGACGGTGGGACAGAGAACACAGTCAGGCTCTGGGAAGCTTGGAGCGCTCTCTACTGGGACAAACTCAGGAGGTCAGAGAGAGCCTGAAAACAAAGGTGCCCACAGCCTGGCCGATGAATTGCTTTGGGCTGACCAGACCCTTTGTGCTAACCTAAGGACTTCCGATGCGTGTCCCATCCCAGCGGACTGATAAATCCCATTCTGGTTTGAAAACGCTGGCTGGGATGGACAGGCGTCCGGCTTGGCAGGCATCGCTGAGCAGGGTTCGTGGTGTGAAACGGGGGGGCTGAAGGCTGTCTCAGTCTAGGAGGCATGAAGCAGTGTGGCTGACCCAGCTTCTTTTCTGTTCTTCCAGATTGTTTGGCTCAGAACAACCTGTTTGATTTGCTGAAATAATCTTTACGGCTCTCGTGCCGTGCCCGTCACTGCATTTATTTTCCCCCTCCACACTGTACATTTTTCATTTCGGTGTCTGACCAAGTGGGGTTTTCTCCCACGAAATCCATGCGATAAATAAAGGTGTTAGTCTTTAACAGTGCCCCGGCCTCCTTGTTCGTTGGCTGAGCTAGACTAACGGGGGTCCTCCTCTGGAACGTATCGAAGGGACCGGAGAAGTGACCTGGGGGCCCGTGTAATGAGTGCACCTTGCCAGAGGATGTCAGCGCAGCACCAGCCGAATGCACAGCGCAGAGCTTTTCAAACCTTTTTCCTCAGGACCCACTTGAAAAAAATCATTGATGCCCGCGACCCGACGGTTACATCTTTGAACGATGCGTTCTAGTCCTGTGGGGGCGGCAGCGGGGCTGCGACCCAGTGCCTGAGGGTCTGCGATTCAGTCCTGGGTTCCGCCCTGAAGTATGAAAACCACTGGCCTAGTGGGTCAGGGAGCCCGGGCAGGGCAAGGAGCCAGGTGCTGTCCTAGGCTAGGCTTGTAGGAGTCCCCAGTCCAGACCCATCAGCCTGTGCTTCCAGTCACAGAGGCCCGGCCCCGCGCTTGCAGCACAAAAGCTAACGGGAACCTGCAGATGGAGAGTGGAGCCTCAGTGAAGTGAGCTGAGGTGGGGGCTTCGGGCCAGTATTCCTGTATGAGCATCTCCCTGCAACATGCACAAAGCGTCTGCCAGTCTGTGCAGGGAGCCGGGCGCTTCATTCTAAGGTAATTCTGGAGGCTGGTGGTGCTATGGAGCCAAGCTGCGGGCTGCACCGGACATCACTGAGAAGAGCAGACTCCAGCCATGACCCCAGCAGATGACACGTGTGCCCCAGGAACAGGCATGAGCAGAGAGGCTCTGTCTGCCCTCCCATTTCTCTCCGCTTCCCATCACAGCACTTTACGCCAAGCAGAGAGAGAGCCTGTGTCCATCTGACTGGGGCCGTCCACCCAGCTGCCTCCTTGCCCACACATGGGCTCAGGAGAAGGTAGAGGATGCAGGCTGCTTGGAGAGTCTCTGGGACCCTCTCTGGGGGCTGTCCTCAGGGCAGAGCAGCGTTCTCCACATGCCATTCTTGGGAGTCCAGCTTGAGGGAGACGCCACACACTCGAGCAGCTGCGTCCACACGGTGGCCGCTCTCACTCGCGTGGCATGAGACATCCGGGGGCACGTCCCGCGGTGCTCAGTGCTGCAGTGAGCGGAGCCACTTCCCCAGTTAAGCGCAGGGAACTTGTCTGTCGGTCTGGCTGCAAAGGGGGAATTGTGGGAAGGCACTGGAGGGCCCATGGCACTTGAGTGGAGCTATTCTGGGTCCTCACCATAGTGTGGTCAGGCTAGCAGCCGAAGAGCTGAGCTATCTTGAGTTCTCTCTCCTGGGGGACAGGCAGCCCCAGCATGCTCGAGTGAAGGGTTTGTGGGGATGGGACTCAAGCCAGGGTCAATACTGCTGGGATAGCTTGAGTTAACTTTGCAGTGAAGACAGCTCCTTAGCAGAACGGAGAGCTGGGCTCCTCTCTCGGCCCGGAGCTGAGGGTCGGGTGTGCAGAACAAAGGGCCATTATCTGAAAGGCTGGGAGAAGAAAGGTCCTGCTGGGAGAAGAAAAAGAAGAAGAAAAATCTACAGGGGCTGGTTGCCTGGAACAAGCTGGTGTGGGAGCCCGGCAGGCCCTGAGCTGGATGCAGGGGCAGCCACGGTGCTGGGACAGTTGTGGTCAGGACAGGCCTTATGCCTCCAGGGAGGGGGGAGTCCCAGGCTGGCCCCTGCCTCTCCTCCTCCCCTTTCGTGGCTGGTTTCTGTGCTGTGTCCGGGGCTCTGGGGAGGGTGGATCCTTCGGAGCTTGGCATTGGAAGAGGAGCAGAGTTCTGACCCCAGCTACAAGCCCACACAGCTGAAGTTGCTGGGAGGCCAAGTGAGCCCGTGGCTGGGGTGTTGGCCCCAAACAGGCTCAGCTTCACCACAGACCAGCTGTGTGTCCACGGAGGAGTCACTTTCCCCCTCCAGCTCAGGCGTCCCATTGGCGAGACTCTTCACGGGGAGCGAACCACGTGGCGCTGATGCCTGACACGTCGCTTAAAGCATGACTGGAGGGCACTGTACGATGGTGTTCGGGTGGATGAGAACCACACAGAGCAGGACAAGGAGCCTTGACCACTTTCCCCAAGTGCTGGGAGATCTCCAGCGGGGGAGAGCTCGCGGTCCCCATTCTCCCTGGGTCTGCACTGTGAACGAGATGTCCGGCACCCTCTAACTTCCTTAGCACTCCCGGTTATCCTACAGACTCACGTTACCAACATAAGGACGGCCGTACTGGCTCAGACCAATGGTCCGTCTAGCCCAGGTCCTGTCCTGCAACAGGGGCTCACGCAGCAAGTCCGTGCAGGGCCAGGAGTCTTGGTTCTCAGCCTCCCACTCCAGCCCTCTCCATCCTGGCTGTTTAGGTGCAGTGGAGGCTGATGTACAGGGGGCCCCAGGGGTTTAGTGAGGTGCTGGAGGCCACATTCCTGCTGCTGGGCTGTGCCCCATTTAACACGAATGGGCAGCAGCCGAGGACAAAGGGGCCTGTGTCAGGGAAAGGCTAGTGCTGGAGGAGAGCCAGCCCAGTGGAGGAGCTCTGGCCCACTGCGGAGGAAGCAGGGCAGGTTTAATCTGGGACATCCCAGATAGGATCCTGTGAGGATGTGGTAGGGGTGGCAGCGGGTGGGACCGTGTTTGGCTGGCAGCTGGAACTGCACTAGTGCTTAGAGGCCCCAGTCGGGAGGGTGGGGCCCCGCTGTGCCGGGTGCTGTACACACGTCATGGGGAGAGTCCCTGTCCCAAGAGCTCCCTGTCTCAGCGTAGGACGAGCCACCGTGGGCAGACAACCCAAACAGTCGGGGAGGGGAGGAGCAGGCAGGTTGGCGGGAGTCAACCCGTTGGTGTAGTGAGCGGCAGTCAAGTCTGTGTTGGGGCTGAGCAGACTGGTGTGGATCTGGCCCAAAGGGCTTGGTGAGGCCCTGCGGCTTAGCCTGGGAGTGACGCTGAAGCACAAAAGCTGCGTCTACACTGGCGAGTTAGTTCGAATGAAGGAGGCTTAATTCGAACTAACTAAAGCCATGGCTACACTAGGCTTTCATTAGTTCGAATTAAGGGCTTCCTCAATTCGAACTAATTAATTCGAATATGCTATTCGAACTAAGGGTTAATTTGAAGTAGTTAGTTCGAATTAACCAATGTGGCCACGTTAGTTCGAATTAATTGCTTAGTTCCAACTAACCGGCCCATTGAACTCAATGCAAATCGCTAATTCGAACTAAGCAAGTGCCTTGAATGGCACTTGCTTAGTTCGAACTAATTTTTTCTAGTTCGAATTAAGTTAATTCGAACTAACTAAAATTAATTTGAATTAGTTACTTTGAATTAACTAATTCGAACTAACTTTAGTAAGTGTAGACATAGCCCAAGTGATTGCGATGGCAAAAAGGCTCGTGAAGGACCCGCCCCTCCCCTCACAGCCTCCTCCAGCATCAGCCGGCGCCAGCCTGGAGCTCTGGGGTGTCGGGCAGGCAGTCCCTGGCCTGCCAGGCCTCTCAGAGCTCTGGGCTGCATGGACGATTTTGACTGACCGAGCTACGTTGCTCAGGGCATGAAAAATTCACCCGCCACGCCGGGATTAAGTTGACCTAAGCCCTGGGGCAGGGGAGACGTGGTGCAGCTGATGGAAGCATTCTGCCATCGCTCCAGTACTGCCGGTGCCAAGGAAACCTCCTGCTGCCAGCTAGGGAGTGTCCGCACACCGGGCGCTGCAGCTGTGCCTTGGGAGTGCCCCGTGTCTGCGAGGGGAGCCACCGTGCGGGGCTGGGACCCTGTTAGCACTGGCTGGCTGTAGCAGGAAGCTGTGTTACATAGGGTGACTCTTCTGGAGTGGCGGGGACAATTGCCGTCCAGCGTAGCCACCAGGGCAGAGCGGAGAGTGAGTGAGGGGCGCAGACTTGGCTCCTGCCTGGATGCTGCGGAGACTCTCCGTCCTCTGCTCTCTCCTGAGGGTTGACTGTCAATTCAGCCCATCCGATGCCAGGTACCAGGGAGGGTTCCCTGGAGGAAGGGGCTGAGGCTGCCCACGGGAGGGAGGCCCCCGCACAAACTCTGCCAGGAACAGGGGTTCAAGGACAAATACCATCATGGCAAGAGTAACTGTGTGGCAGAAGCCAGCGCAGGTCACAGCTCCGGGGTGGGTATGGGGAGCCCATGGGCCGCAATCTGAGGTGTCCCTCATCCATACAGATAAACCAATCAGCAGGGCCAAGGGACGTGTCCCTTCGAATGGAGACAGGAGACCGGCTCCCCATCTTCCTAAGTCACGGGGGTTTTGCCACATCCGCTCAGGCCCCTGCTCCATCCAGGCTGGTGTTCTCCCATCAGCTGCTGCCTCCGGGAAAGCCTGCTCCACCCTGCAGCAGGATGGGGCAAGTGTCCGAAAGCCAGTGAGCCCAGCTTCGCCCTGCAGCTGCTGAGTGCCCTGAGCCATGCTATGCTGCACGCACCAAGCAGGCTCTGCATGAGGGTGACCCCACCCCAGCCAGAGCCTGCTCACAGCAGCATCTCCCTCTTGTCAGCGTGTGGACACGGAACAGCCCTGGGAGCAGCCCCTGGAGGGACTGCAGGCCGCTGTCCCAGTGCTCACGTTCAGGGCTACAGCTGTTTCCCCTGCGGAGTCCAGCCCAGAGACGTTGGCCACGCTGTGAATCCCGTGCACGTGCTCTGGTCTGCGTCCTGTGTAGCCCTGCCCCAGACGATGCCAGCAGTTCCTCCTGGCCTCGAAATCAAGGGCTCTGGTGGTGGGGGGCAGGTGGTGTGGGGCAGGTGGGGGCCTCACAGTGGGTTTTCTGAAAGCTGAAAGTGGCCCCTGGCACGTGGGCCTGACCCACAGCTCAGGGCATGTCTCGTCGCCTTGCTGCTGCTTGAGCCACAGATTATGCGCGTCTGTTACGGCCACTCCTTGCTTATCTGCTCTTGTCCCTTATTGCGCCCTCCGCTCTGCCGGCATACACTCTGCTTTGCAGGTCGTACCCTTGTCCCTGCGGTCTGGAGCAGGTCAGGGAGGTGCTGTCTAGCCGGCAGAGCTGAGATCTGCCTCTCAGCCGAGCTCTGAGCTCAGTCGAGCGGCCCCGGGAGGCTGGGTGCAGGCCTGGGCTGGCACAGGGAGGAACCAGCAACAAATTGCGCCCCAGGAAACGTAAGAGGGAGCACCCCATCCCCACACCCTGCTCTGCCCCTGGACTCAGGCTGCTGAGTCCATGTCCCGTGACTGTCTACACAGGCCTGTGGAACCTAAAGCCTGCCCCCGAGATCCCTACAGTCAATAGGGGTCTTTCCGTTTACCTGAATGCGGTTTGGCTCAGGCACCTCTGGAGCGAGGTGGGTCTGAGCACAGGACTGGGAGCCAGGAACGCCCGCTTTGGGTGAGTCAGTTGGCTGCTTGTTTCCCCACCCGTCAGGCAATGCCATTGCCTATTGCCTCTTCATGCCAAGGGCGTGTGAACGGGATCATTGATTTGCTGGGTTTCGCCTCCCTCCTGCTTGCGAATCACTCTCCAGCGGTCCCTTTGGTCCTTGATTGCCCCGCTGGAGGATTAAAGTCGGATCCACCTGGGCCCTCGTAATGGTTCTAAGGGAACAGGCCTGGCTGGTTACCTTGGACTGTAATTTCCCTTGACTCAGCTCTGAGAATTTAGCCCTGGGGAGCTCCACAGCTCAGCGACTGTGAGATGAACCCACCACCCCAGCCTACGTCCATGCTCAGCGGCTCTGTTGAGAAAGCCACACACCTCAGGAGCTTGCTGCTGCCGTGTGCAGGGCAGGGCTTCGCTCACACCCCTGTGGAAGCCGCCTCTGCTGTGGGGAAACCTGCTGGGGCGGCAGCCGCCAATGCTGCCACTGCAGGTGCTGGATTATAGAGACCTGAGTCACCAGGCAGGGTGGGGTCGGCCCTCACAAAGAGGCTTGGGACGGGACGGGAGCCAGCGTGATTGGGAAACACAAGACTGGTGGGAAATGCCACGTCTGATTTCACTGCCGCACAGGCCAGTTGGGGGCTCTGGACCCCTGGGCTCAGCCCAAAGCAGGCAGGGCTGGCATGTGTGAGGGTGATGGGACTCAGTAATGGGGCCGGTGCACTTGGGGGGTCACTGAATGGGGTTGCTAGAGAAGGGCAGGGCAGTGGGGAATCCATCTAGTTCCTGCCCAAGTCTCCAGGTCACAAAGCCAGCGGGCGGTTGGTAGAGTCAGCAGAGAGGCCAAGGGCTGAGGGACCCTCTGGGCCCAGCAGCACCCCTGGGCAGACCATGCTGCAGGGGAGGGAGCATGCCGCTCCTAGCCAGTTTGTTCCAGCTGCCTCTGAGCCGCTCCTGGCTCTAGCCAAACCAGTCCGGCGGCCACATTTCGGTCTCGCTAGCCCTACAACTCTGCCCAGCACTGGGCTCTGAGGGAGTGCCACGTGGGCCACTGGACTAGTCCAGGCTAGGGTTAAACCCAGCATGAGTTGGGGGGGGCAATGGCCACAGACCCCCCTCTTTTTAAAGAGGTGGGCCATGCCCCCCACTTGTGAGAACCTGAACTTGGCAGGGGTGCAATAAAAGCAAGCGGCCCAGGCCCCCCAGCCTCTGACTGCTGGTGGGGCTGTGATGGCTCGTCTCCGCTGGCATGCATAGCTGCGGGCGCTGGAGCAGGGGCCACGCGCCACTCAAATAGGGGACATTTGGGCCACTCCCCCCACACTTCTTCAGTCCCGACAGCACCACTGAAACCCAGACGGGCCCCGGATCTCCAGCCAACCCTCTCAGCTGCGTGTGGCGTTTCACCTGTGGGATCGTCGTTATGAACGAGGGTCCCTGAAGGCTCCTCGGTCCCAAGGCCAGAAGGGGCCATTGGGACCATCTAGTCTGACCCGCCCTCACCTCCTCATCACACAGGCCAGACAATTGCCCGTGGCTGGAGCGAGAACCATCCCGTTTGTCTGGCTGCTCACTTTGTCTTGAGCACCGCCGTTCTCTGACGCGCCAGGGGCCAGGCCAGGGCTGTGTCCCCCAGTGCTGCCCCCCACCCATTGCGCTGTGCGGCTCTGTCCTGGGTGAGACATCACAGCCAAGGCAGGGATGGGAGCCGTTCACCCGGGCAGGCAGGGCGTTGTCTCCAGGCTCCTGGGACAAGGAGGGGTCTCCGAGGGCTGGCATGTGTGAGGGTGATGGGACTCAGTAATGGGGCCGGTGCACTTGGGGGGTCGTGCAAAGGGCTCGTGGCACTGGGATCCTTCCTGGCTTGGTCGCCCTAGGGCAGAACGCAAACTCCTGAATGCCAGGCAGAGCAGTGCTCCGGAGGCATTACGCTTCCCACCAGAGGCTAGGCTGGGGCATGGGATGGAGCCATTGCTAAAGACAAGCACGTCCCTAGCTATCAAAACCGGACACCTTCGAAGTCCACTCGCGTGGGCCAAACGGCACATGTCTGTGGACTGGCTCTGCACACGGCCCAGTCCCTGATGGAGCCAGGGTGCACCTCAGGGTTAATTGGGGTTCATGGGGAGCCAATGTCCCGGCACAGAGCCCTGAGTATAGAACAGTCTCCAGGGAAGAGATGAGAGCCCCCAGTGTAAACCTTCAGACCTGGCCTGGCTGAGGCCCCTGGAGGACAAGATGTCGGGACGAGTCTGCCCCACTGGGGATGGACGAGGCGAGACCCACTCCTGACATCCAGTTTAGAGGGACTTGAGCACCACAAATCCCTGGGGACAGCTGAGCTGCGGAGTCTAGTGGCCAAAGGGAGCCTGGTGGCTGGAGACTGCTGGGTGCTGACCCGGCTTTGGCTCTGCCTGCAGACTCAAGCAGCCTGCTTTGCCGAGGGACTGGACAGAGAGTCAGAGTCAGTCCCCCGCCCCAAGGAGCTTCCAGGCTCGTCGGCAAGGCCGAGAAAAGCAGGATCTTCCCCCACATTACAGCTGGGAACTGAGGCACTGAGGGAGAATGTGATTCCCCCAAGGTCCTACAAGGAGTCCGCGGCACAGGTGGGAATTGGACCCACGTGGCCGGCCTGCCATTCTGCAGGACCCCTGATCTGCCCCAGCATGGCGGGAGGCTCAGCGAAGGCCTGCTAAGAGCTGAGGAATAATCCGTGCTGTGGTAGTCAGGGGACGCCTGCTGCACTCACAGAGGCTGGGCCCCAGGCCCCCATAGGTGGCTTGTTCCCACCCCACATGCTGACAGTCCCTTGGCAGGGGAGTTCCAGCCTGGCTCAGCAAAGGGCGTTGCCCGGCCTGTGGTCTGTAAAGCTTGCACAGTCTCTCCACGCCCTGCCAGTGCTATCAGCCCTTCCCTGCCGCTGGCACGAAGGTCACCCCGGAAGGAGAGCCAGCCACACTGCCAAGAAGCTGCCAATCCTCCAGCCCAGGGAACCAGGGCAGCGCTGCCTGCAGCTCCCTCCCAGGGGAGAGCACACATGTGGCCCCTTGTGTAGCCAGGCTCTAGGCAGCAGCTACACAGAGAAGAGGAGCAGCGTCCCATATTGGAACAAAGCTCCTGGTGCAGTGCAACAGAACACAGTTCTCAGTGCGGACAGGGGCTGCCCCCAGGCATTGAGCAAGAGGCTCAGATCCCCTGAAATCCCCCACGGCTGCCCACGTAGCAGCTCTGTGCCTGGGGATGGACTCCCAGCCCCCTGCATGTCCATACGCCTGGCGGTCGCTCCAAGCTGGCCTCCACAGCACATGCTGATCTTTTGGGAGTAGAGAGTGATGCTGCATGCACAGATAGGGCCCCCCCTCCCTCCCATGCTGCACACTGGTGCATCCCTGCCCCCTGCAGATGCTG
>VOCT01097769.1:0-18534 GCA_007922175.1 Pelusios castaneus | reverse complement strand
CAAGGCCCTGCCGCAGCTTTCCCGTGCAAACCCTGGGCGCTGCAGTGAGCAGGGAGACATTTACCTTGTACTTGGTGGCCAGTAGCTCAGTGGCTTCTTGCTCCTTCCGCAGATCCTCGATCCTCTTCTCCTTCTCCTGCAGCAGCTTCTGCTTCTCCTCGCTCACCAGGCTGTGGTCATCTTGAATAGCTGCCTTCTCCTCTTCCAGCCTCTCCTTTTGCTCCTGCAAGTAATTCTCCATGTTCTTATCCAGCCCATCGTCGTCGTCCAGTTCCCCTTCGCCCTCCAAGGTGCTCTCTCCGTTCACCACTTTCTTCCTGCGGCTATTTCTCCTCCTCTTCTTGCTCAGCATCCCTCGCTTCTCCAGCTGGGCTTTCAGGCGGGCGATCTCCTCCTGGAACTCCCGCAACAGAGTGTCCTTCGGGTCCTCGTTGACCCTGGGCTTGTTCTTGATGTTCTTTGCCCTGTTGGCAAACCGGAGAGTGGACAAACTCTCCTCGTAGCTGTGAGAGGCGGGGCCGAGGGTGGCCACCATGATGGTCTTGGCATTGCCCCCCAAGGAGTCCTGAAGGAGGCGGGTCAGCTTGGAGTCTCTGTAAGGGATGTGGGTGCTCTTGCCGTCCACCAAGGCAGAGATGACATTGCCGAGAGCGGAGAGGGACAGGTTAATTTTGGAAGCCTCCTTAGGCCTCT
The DNA here is from genome assembly GCA_007922175.1 of Pelusios castaneus. NCBI lineage: Eukaryota > Metazoa > Chordata > Testudines > Pelomedusidae > Pelusios > Pelusios castaneus. The sequence goes on along the minus strand of VOCT01097769.1, from coordinate 17,841 downwards.
CCCCTTGCCCCCCCTGTTTGCTCTGGCGCTCGCTGCCTGCCAAGTCCACCAGGTTGAGCTTGCCCACCCGTATGTGGTCCTCTCCATCCAGGCCGGTCTCACTGCACTCCACCGTGATGACAAAGATGGCGTGGGAGCGGGAGCTGTACTCATTCATGTTGGTGCTGCCCACCGACCGTGTCTGGTTGCCCAGGTTCATGACGTGCTCGATCTCCTTGACGTTCTTGGTCACGAACGAGGAGAGGTCTTTGATGTACACGCCCGTCTCTGGGTTCTCCTTCACCTCCAGCTTCTTGCTCTGATCTTTCGCCAGGAGGTCTCTGATCTCCTCTTGGTAGATCTCCAGGTAGGAGGCCCGCACCAGGTACTGCTGGTTCTGGGACCGGGAGATGTGGGTAAAGATGTGCTCAAAGGAATTGGGGATGACTCCTCTCTTCTCTGGGTCCGCCCAGACCCCTTGCATGGTGTACGTCTTGCCGGTGCCCGTCTGGCCGTAGGCGAAGATGGTCCCGTTGAAGCCCTGCAGGACAGAGTCGATGAGCGGCCGGACGGTCTCGTCATACAGGTCGGCCTGCTTGGAGCTGGCGTCGTACACGGCGTCGAAGGTGAAGGTCTTCGCCAGCTCCCCTGGGGCGGCCTTGGGGTTCTGGAGGGTCACCTGGCCCAGCTTCACGTCCATGGCCAAGATCCTCTCGGAGCCGGCGGCCTCCTCCTTCCGGCTCATGGGGCGGCACCGGGCCACCACCTTCAGCGCCTCGCCCAGCCTGGGCTTGTTCGCCATGGTCGCTCCCGCTCACCAGTCTTGGGCCGGGCCGGGCTCTCCCACGCTCCGGCGTCGCCACCTCCCCTCGGTGCCGGGCAGGGGAGCAGGCACCCGGCTCATCCCCAGCGCCCCCGGCCGGGGAAGGGGCAGGGATCCGGCGCCGAGCGAAGACGGAGCGGGTCCCTCGGCGGCCGGCCGGGCAGGGGCTGCGGGTCCGACGCGGGGGCCGGGGACGCCGCGCCCGCCCCTGCGCGGATGCTGCTCGTTCATTCAGCGCAGCGCAGCGCAGCGCAGCCCCGGCGGGTGTGTGTGTGTGTGTGTGCGCCTGCAGTCGGGCGGGGCGCGGCGCCGGCTGCGGATTTGCTGGCGGGAGAGAAAAGCAGCGCAGCCCCGGCCCCAGCCCTGCGCACGGGCATGCCGGGACGTGTAGTCCGGCTCGGCTCGGCTCGGCTCGGGCGGCCGCTGGCGCAGGAGGCGCCCCTCGGGGCAGGGGACTAGGCGCAAAGTCCGATGCGGGAGGGGCCGGGCGCTGCTCTGGGGTGTTTCCCCTCAATGGGGGCAGGGCCCGCCTGTGTCCATGGGCCCAGAGCTGGCCAGTGGTGACCCCCGCCTCGCTGGTGGGGGCAACCCAGCGCCCGAGGTCGCCAAGGGGCTGCGTCTCTCTTCTCCCCCCGAACTGGCACCTGCAGGCGCCCTATAGGGCACGGCGCTCCCTCCCCGCGTCTGCTGGCAAACAGGGACATCCTCGGAGTGACAGCATGGGGCTCCCCAGACTGTGCACCGGCTGCCGGTTGGGGGGCCAAAGTGGGGAGGGACAAGGACCCCGCTCTCCAGTCCTATGTGCCACTGACGTTTTTCCACTCAGGACTTTGCAGGGACACACAGGAGACGCCCGGAGGTGGACCCGTCTGTGGGAATGCTGCGAGGGCCCCTCTGTCCGGCACCCATCAAACCGCAATCTCTACTGCTGGATTAGGGGTGTGGAGCTGGTCACGGATCCCTTGTTCTGTGCCCGGTTCCCTTCCAATCTCCTGTGCATAACCACAGCAAGGAGCCCCCCTCTCCGCCCCCCGACTCTCTCTCTGGGAAGCTCAGCCCTTAGCGGCACAGTCTCTAATACCACAGGTAGGGCTGTCTGTGCACGCCCAGACTCTGGTTCAGTGCCACCGCTCACACCCGCCATGAGCGCGGTGGGCTATAGCAGGTGGCCACGTGAGGGATGCAGATATTCACACTGGTGCCCTGGCGGACGGGGATGTAGTACTGATTTGTTTATATAGCTCGTTGCAGTGGTCCTTGTCCCCTAACAGTTTTCCCTGGTTCATAGGAGTGGGGAAGCCTGGCCTGGGAAGGGTAGCCAGGGTGGTGTTTTGTTTCCCCAGAAATTCAGGGTGGGGGGAGGGCTTGTGCTGTTTTCAGTTTGGCCCAGGCGGTGTTTGTTAGGCCTGGACATTTGAACCCAGCTCGCAGCTTGGTGCTGCAACAACACCTGGCAGAAGGGTCACGTGCAGCATCGGCTCAGGGGTGACCCCTCTCTGTCCGCCTTCTCCCTGCCCCTCCAGACGTGCCAGCCTCAAAAGCAGCCCCACCAGGGCATGCGGCCGACAGCAGAGACCCAACCCTTCGCTGCTGCTCTCTCACTGCTCCCCACGGCGTTGTGCCCCCCAGCCCTGCGCCAAGGCCTTACTGGTCTAGGTGCTACAAGTTACAACTGTCCAAGGGTGATTTTCTTGTGGCAATTGCCAAGGGGAGTTTATTCCCCACCAGGCCTGTGCATCCCGACAGGGCCCCTTCGCGGGTGACTTTCCCGGGGCTTCGCTGGTCGTTAGTTACCAGCGCTGTGCAGTACAGTGATAGTGTGCTAGTTCATTGTCAGTCCAGAGTATTTTTGACTTCAGAGCAGTTACTCTGGCTTTGTTCCAGTGGGACTGGCCAAGCCCGAAGTCTCTGCCGTGGAGCCTGGCCTGAAGACGGCATCCCTGTGTTCTGCTGCATTTCCTCCTCAGCTATGCGTCTTACTTGTCCTCTTGGGCTAGTCTGCTCAAAGAGGCCATCCCTCCGGGGGTTATCCTGAAACCAGGAAGGATTAGTCCAGCTTCATGAGCTCTTGTGTCTTTACTGGGCCGGAGCAAAGCTGGCTGCAGGCTGCGTGCACTCGGGGTGAGGAGAACAAGATGCAAAGTCCAATGAACTCCTAGTTTGGGAGTTTCTTTATTGCTAGCATGGCCCACCGCAGGTGTGCTGCACATCCCCTGGGCGCAGCGTGTACAAGCCCGTTAGCTCAAGCGGTAGTGGCTTGTCTCTTCCACTCTGGAGGCTGGTGGTTTGAACCCCAGCGTCACCCAAGGTGGTAGCTATCAGAACAGGACTGTAATTAATATTGGCCATAAGACCGGCGGTGCTGGGTCAGACCAGGGCCCATCCAGCCCAGTGTCCTGTCTCCCAACAGCGGCCAGTGCCACGTGCTTTGGAGGGAATGACCAGAACAGGGCAATTATGGAGTGATCCACCCCATCGTTCAGTCCCAGCTCCTGGCAAACAACCTGTGGCCACCTGGGACAGCCTTTACCAGGAGGTGGCTCAAGGCCAGTAATAGCGACGGCCGCATCAGAGCTCAGGATGTCCTGCTCCAAAAGCACATTCCCTGGCCACACGGCCGTCTCTCAGCAGTGTGAGGGTGGGTGCCGTGAGACACTCCCCCTGCCGTGTGGCCAGCCAGCCCTCCTGGGCAGAGAGAAGGGCAGGAGGAAGATGGTAAGAGAGTGAGCTGGGAGCAAATGCCAGTGGAGATGCTCATGAACTCGCCTGCACATGTGGAGGAGAACACTCCTGCGCATGTGCTGCTGGAAGAAGAAATTCAGAATTTAAAAGCAGACAATGACGAGACGTGAAAATAGATGCACCGAATGAATTGTGGGAGGATCTGCACTCTGGGGCGTCCCTGGGGCCACCATGAGCAGAACAGGGACACCCATCAAATGCTGGTTAGCCACTGAGTGCATTTGCTCATTCCCTTGTGACTATGCACATCTATTTCTAAGGGCCTTCACCTACAGGTCTGACCTGCCTCCCACAATGCTGGACAAAGTCTGCTGCAAAGAGGAAGCCCCAAAAGGTTGTGAACCACTGATCTAATCCAACCACCTCCACCATAGGGGCCTGTACTGACCTAGAGGGTTCATTATAGACCCTGCCATTGAATGAGTGAGGAACAGAACTTTAATAACACAGACAGGAGGGATTCCCAGCTGTGCCGCTGGGAGCGGCCACGTTAGATCACCTATAGGACACATCTCCCAATTCACACAACACTGACCCATGCTAGGGAGTGTCTCTAAAATCACAGCCTTCTACAAGCATTTCTTTACAGGGCTGTTGCTGGATTAGTTCCTCCAGGGCTTTGTCAAGCCAGCCCCATTCTCCTAGGTCAGTTTTAAAGGCCCAAGCAGATCAGGAAGAACAGGAACATCTGGAGGTCTGACCTGTCTGAACCAGACCCAATCCTCTGTCACCAGGTCCCACTCTGGAGTGGACCAAGGCCGGATTTCCAGGGAGGCACAATAGGCATGTCTCTAGGGGCGCTGGTGTTCTGGGGCATCTGAACAGAGATGGATTACTACATGGGCCAACGGGCCCCAGACAATTTGGGGGCCCCTTACAAGTGCTGGAACTTTAGCCCCAGCCCCACTCCTCTCTCCTGGGGCCTGATACCCTGCTTCTGCTCTTCCTCCTGGGGCCACACCCCCTGGAAGCCCAAGCCCCAGGTGAGCAGATTCCCCCACCTGGAGCTGGTGAAGCTGGTTCTCCCTGTGTGGAGCTGGCCCAGCCATCCTCTCTCTCCCCTGCCCCACAGAACACAGGAAGGAAAATAGTAGGCTGTGGGCGGGGGTGTGGAGTTGAGGATGCTGTGCCTAGAGGTGCATAAGGTAAATACAGCCCCGCTTGGGACATGCTGGGCCACATATTTCTGGTCCGACAGAGGATACTAGCCTACGACCGCTGCCATCTAACAAAGTGACTCCTTTGGCTAACGTTACAGAGGTCTGGCACTGAAGGGCGGGCGAGTGTTCACACCATCCAGGAGTGGAGCCACTGGGGGGGGGGGGTCAACACCCCTCGTAGCGCTGGGGTTTCCCTGGATGAAAAGTCCCAGAATGTATGGCCCAAGCGGCTGTTTTCCCGGCTGGTAGAGCTGTGAAGAGGGGGTGCCTTTTTATGAAACCTCCCTGCCAACCCACCCCCCACTTCACATTGTTAACAATGGCGCAGCCCAGCCAACCCGAAAGTGAACAGCTATGTCCCGTCGCTTCGCCCCTGCAAAAGGGCCGCGCCCCCCGAGCAATGATTTGCTCTATAACCCTCCCCACAATGCGCCTGCGGCCCCAGCCCTGCCCCAATGGGGGTCACTGACAGCGCGCCCTGAGCCAAGAAGAGGCAACGTCACGCACACACGTGCGGTCGAGTTTATTGCCGGTAGGGAGGACTCTGGTTTCTTTGTGGGGCCACCCAGTGTCTGACTTTGGAGGTGGATTAAACGTCCTGTGGCCAATCAAGTCTCAGCAGCGGCCCAGTCCCAAGAATGAGAGATTATCCGTTAATTAGTCACTTAGGGTCATTATTTATCTTGCTCATTTAATCCAAGCCACGCGCCTGGGGCTCGAGTCTCTGCTGATGCATGGGGGCCGTCTGTCTCAGCGGCTCCTGTTCCCTGGGGATGGGCTGGCGTTTCCTTTGTGCATTACAATCGCGTGCGGGAAGATGGTGGCTGCAGGCAGGCCCAGCCCTGACCCTTTGCTCTCAGGGCCCCAGGGCCTGGCAGTGTGGGAAAGAATTAGGGTGACAAATAATGGCACAGAGGGGATGGGCTGGAAAGGCGAAGACCCGGGCACTGGGAGAGAGGGCTCGGTGCCAGAGCACAGGGGTGTGGGGGGTGGGGGGGGGGGGAGAGGATCAGCTCCAGATGTGCTGCCCTCCCAGGGGCCTCTCACCCCCCAGGTCACTCGACCCTGCTCCTTCAGCAAAACCATGGGTGGAGCAGAGGGTCCCCCTATCTTGCAGGGGGATGAGCAGAGCGAGGGGACGTGGTTTGCTCCCCGAGGTCACATGGGGAATAAGGGGCTGAGCCATGAGTAGAGATCAGGTGTCCTGGCCCTGTGCTCATGTAACCTTCGGGTGGGCTAAATTCATTTAATTGCCCTTCTCCAGTGCCCCACAGAAATCAATCCCAACCCCTATGGGGAAAGCAGCTGGAGACCCAGGATCCAGTCTGTACAGGACTCACGGCGAAGCTTTCTCAGAGCTACACTCACACATTAAAATACTACTAAAAACAAACATAACAATGAACTTTATTAACTACTAACTAAATGAACCTTATCCTAAGAAAACAAACTACAATTAACCAAGAACAATCCCTTGCATGAAAGATACCCAAGAGTCCCAAAGTCTGTGTGGAGTTCACCCAACTCTCAGCTACAGTCTCTGTTCCAGTGTGGAAGCTTGAGTGGCAAGAAATAGCTGTCCTCTTCTTTCTTTGCTGGGATCCTCTGTAGCATTCCATGCAGGCTCTCTCTTCTCCTCTGCAACCAGCCCTCAGTCCCAGATGCATGTCTGCAAGGTCTGTCGCAAAGGACTCCTTTACATGGAGAAAACATCTTGTTCACTCCTGGCTCAGCTCCTCTCCAGAACACTGAGCACATGGTCTCCCCTCAAGGCAGCTCCTGCCTGCTGTCTGCTCAGGCTGCTGCTCTCCAGTCATCTGACTGACAACATCACATCACACCAGCAGGGTACACTGTGGAGATGCTCAAATTGCTACCACACCCTGCCTCTGGAAGTTTCCTGTTGTGGGTCACTAATCTGCCCAACAACAGTAACCCACCCTCAGCAGGTCTCTCAGAGATAGCCTTTTCAGGCATATGGGTTACACTCAGCCCACAGGGCCCCCAAGTTGCTGCGGCTGGAGCAGCCGGCTGGGTTGCCTGGGTTGGGAATGAGGATTTGCAGTTGTGTCTGCACCAGGGCAGCCGGATTGAGCCAGCCGGCCGGCTCCCAAGTCCAACAGCAACGGCTGATCGCTCCCAGGCCTGCCTTGTCCCCCGCCTGGCTACGGGCTTCCTGACCCTGGCTCCAACCACTAGGGATGGCCACACTCCTCCCGCTGTGTGCCAGGTGGCTTTATTGAGCATGGGAAGGGGGAGACCAGGAACCCCTGAGCTCTAGTTCTGGGCTGCCCTTGAGTGGTCGCTCATCTCTCAGGGCCTCAGATCCCTCCCCACCTGGAAAACAGGGCCCCTGGGGCCTGTTCTCCGCAAGGGGCTTGTTTGTGCTAATTAGCTAATGAGGGGCAAGTGCAGGGGTCTGTAACCTCTGGCTCCGGAGCCGCATCCGGCTCTTTGGCTGCCCCCTTACGACTCTGCCCCCCCCCCCGCCACTGGGAACCCTGTGGGGGGCCTGTTCCTGGTCCCAGACTCCCCCTCCTCCGCCATGGGACCCTGCTGCAGGTGCCCTGGCCCAGCCCCCCACGCCAGGAGACCCCACACATTGTGGCTCTCAAAACACTTGGTTATTGAAGGAATTTTTAAAATGGCTCTTCTTATCTTTCGGGTTGCCGACCCCTGGCAAGTGTCAGGAGGCTGCGGAAGCACCAGAGGCCTCCATCGGTGGAGCCAGCCGCCCCGAGGGGCTGCGCACAGCCCATGACTGCTGGCCTCTCCCTGCCCTTCCCAGGGTACCTCCTGCGACATGCCGGCAGTGAGAGACGGGGGCAGGGTTGCTGGTATTGGTAACGGCACCTCTGAGGCCCCACCCCCTTCTCCCCAGGCCCCACCCCCTTCTCCCCAGGACCTGCCCCCTTTTCCCAGGCTCTATCCTCTTCCACCTGTCTCTCACTCCTTCCGCCTTCTGCCCATTGGATCATCTCCATTCCCCCCTCCACCAGGCTCCCTTGGTTTGGGGCGGAAACGGGAACTGCTGCAACCTGACGAGGAGCCCACCTGCAGGTTGGGACAGCCCCGGTGGCGCAGGGTTAATGACTCAACCCTGCTCCCACCCCAGGGTAACTGGGATTTCGGGGTCCAGTCAGTACACCTGCCAGGCCCACTTTTCGACCAGGCATTCTGATCAGCAGCTGGGCACCTGGCAACCCTAGATGGCGGAGGGGATCAGTGTGCGGCATCGCTTCTGCAGACAAGCAGAGACCTTTGCTCTCTGGGCACAGCACGCTGTGTACCTCCCACCATAGCAATGGAGGGATGTCTGAGTAGCTGCAACCTTCAGGGTTCAATCCCTGCTGCCTCCACCCTCCTTGCATGGTGTCGCAGGGGTGCTGGGATGGTGAAATCCCTCACTGATAGCACAGGGCAGAGCTGGGGTCTCTCAAGGCAGGGAGTGTTCTGCCAGTGGGTGATGCAGGCTGTGCAGGCCCAGAGTGGGCAGGATGTGCTCCTGCTCTAATGTGAGCCCTTCTCTTAGCAGAGCTGTTCTGACCCTCCCCGCACAGGACAGTGTTACTGTGAGGAAGTGGGAAGTTTTGGTAACACCTCTATGAAATCAATTGCCCCCAGACTTTGCATTGCTAGCCTGTGGGGGCCAAACAGCGGGGGAGACAGGTGCGTGTATTTGTGGGTGAGACCTTTCTGGCCGGGTGGAAGGAATAAGGTCATTAAGGAAGCAGCTAAAAGCAAGCCAGATCAACAAGGGGTCTGGAGAGAGAAGGCCAACTCTGCTGACAGTCGACACATGATGGAGGGCAGCTCTGGCCAGAGGGCTGTGAACTCAGCATGGCCCTGCCGGAGAACAAAGGACAGACGGTGGGACAGAGAACACAGTCAGGCTCTGGGAAGCTTGGAGCGCTCTCTACTGGGACAAACTCAGGAGGTCAGAGAGAGCCTGAAAACAAAGGTGCCCACAGCCTGGCCGATGAATTGCTTTGGGCTGACCAGACCCTTTGTGCTAACCTAAGGACTTCCGATGCGTGTCCCATCCCAGCGGACTGATAAATCCCATTCTGGTTTGAAAACGCTGGCTGGGATGGACAGGCGTCCGGCTTGGCAGGCATCGCTGAGCAGGGTTCGTGGTGTGAAACGGGGGGGCTGAAGGCTGTCTCAGTCTAGGAGGCATGAAGCAGTGTGGCTGACCCAGCTTCTTTTCTGTTCTTCCAGATTGTTTGGCTCAGAACAACCTGTTTGATTTGCTGAAATAATCTTTACGGCTCTCGTGCCGTGCCCGTCACTGCATTTATTTTCCCCCTCCACACTGTACATTTTTCATTTCGGTGTCTGACCAAGTGGGGTTTTCTCCCACGAAATCCATGCGATAAATAAAGGTGTTAGTCTTTAACAGTGCCCCGGCCTCCTTGTTCGTTGGCTGAGCTAGACTAACGGGGGTCCTCCTCTGGAACGTATCGAAGGGACCGGAGAAGTGACCTGGGGGCCCGTGTAATGAGTGCACCTTGCCAGAGGATGTCAGCGCAGCACCAGCCGAATGCACAGCGCAGAGCTTTTCAAACCTTTTTCCTCAGGACCCACTTGAAAAAAATCATTGATGCCCGCGACCCGACGGTTACATCTTTGAACGATGCGTTCTAGTCCTGTGGGGGCGGCAGCGGGGCTGCGACCCAGTGCCTGAGGGTCTGCGATTCAGTCCTGGGTTCCGCCCTGAAGTATGAAAACCACTGGCCTAGTGGGTCAGGGAGCCCGGGCAGGGCAAGGAGCCAGGTGCTGTCCTAGGCTAGGCTTGTAGGAGTCCCCAGTCCAGACCCATCAGCCTGTGCTTCCAGTCACAGAGGCCCGGCCCCGCGCTTGCAGCACAAAAGCTAACGGGAACCTGCAGATGGAGAGTGGAGCCTCAGTGAAGTGAGCTGAGGTGGGGGCTTCGGGCCAGTATTCCTGTATGAGCATCTCCCTGCAACATGCACAAAGCGTCTGCCAGTCTGTGCAGGGAGCCGGGCGCTTCATTCTAAGGTAATTCTGGAGGCTGGTGGTGCTATGGAGCCAAGCTGCGGGCTGCACCGGACATCACTGAGAAGAGCAGACTCCAGCCATGACCCCAGCAGATGACACGTGTGCCCCAGGAACAGGCATGAGCAGAGAGGCTCTGTCTGCCCTCCCATTTCTCTCCGCTTCCCATCACAGCACTTTACGCCAAGCAGAGAGAGAGCCTGTGTCCATCTGACTGGGGCCGTCCACCCAGCTGCCTCCTTGCCCACACATGGGCTCAGGAGAAGGTAGAGGATGCAGGCTGCTTGGAGAGTCTCTGGGACCCTCTCTGGGGGCTGTCCTCAGGGCAGAGCAGCGTTCTCCACATGCCATTCTTGGGAGTCCAGCTTGAGGGAGACGCCACACACTCGAGCAGCTGCGTCCACACGGTGGCCGCTCTCACTCGCGTGGCATGAGACATCCGGGGGCACGTCCCGCGGTGCTCAGTGCTGCAGTGAGCGGAGCCACTTCCCCAGTTAAGCGCAGGGAACTTGTCTGTCGGTCTGGCTGCAAAGGGGGAATTGTGGGAAGGCACTGGAGGGCCCATGGCACTTGAGTGGAGCTATTCTGGGTCCTCACCATAGTGTGGTCAGGCTAGCAGCCGAAGAGCTGAGCTATCTTGAGTTCTCTCTCCTGGGGGACAGGCAGCCCCAGCATGCTCGAGTGAAGGGTTTGTGGGGATGGGACTCAAGCCAGGGTCAATACTGCTGGGATAGCTTGAGTTAACTTTGCAGTGAAGACAGCTCCTTAGCAGAACGGAGAGCTGGGCTCCTCTCTCGGCCCGGAGCTGAGGGTCGGGTGTGCAGAACAAAGGGCCATTATCTGAAAGGCTGGGAGAAGAAAGGTCCTGCTGGGAGAAGAAAAAGAAGAAGAAAAATCTACAGGGGCTGGTTGCCTGGAACAAGCTGGTGTGGGAGCCCGGCAGGCCCTGAGCTGGATGCAGGGGCAGCCACGGTGCTGGGACAGTTGTGGTCAGGACAGGCCTTATGCCTCCAGGGAGGGGGGAGTCCCAGGCTGGCCCCTGCCTCTCCTCCTCCCCTTTCGTGGCTGGTTTCTGTGCTGTGTCCGGGGCTCTGGGGAGGGTGGATCCTTCGGAGCTTGGCATTGGAAGAGGAGCAGAGTTCTGACCCCAGCTACAAGCCCACACAGCTGAAGTTGCTGGGAGGCCAAGTGAGCCCGTGGCTGGGGTGTTGGCCCCAAACAGGCTCAGCTTCACCACAGACCAGCTGTGTGTCCACGGAGGAGTCACTTTCCCCCTCCAGCTCAGGCGTCCCATTGGCGAGACTCTTCACGGGGAGCGAACCACGTGGCGCTGATGCCTGACACGTCGCTTAAAGCATGACTGGAGGGCACTGTACGATGGTGTTCGGGTGGATGAGAACCACACAGAGCAGGACAAGGAGCCTTGACCACTTTCCCCAAGTGCTGGGAGATCTCCAGCGGGGGAGAGCTCGCGGTCCCCATTCTCCCTGGGTCTGCACTGTGAACGAGATGTCCGGCACCCTCTAACTTCCTTAGCACTCCCGGTTATCCTACAGACTCACGTTACCAACATAAGGACGGCCGTACTGGCTCAGACCAATGGTCCGTCTAGCCCAGGTCCTGTCCTGCAACAGGGGCTCACGCAGCAAGTCCGTGCAGGGCCAGGAGTCTTGGTTCTCAGCCTCCCACTCCAGCCCTCTCCATCCTGGCTGTTTAGGTGCAGTGGAGGCTGATGTACAGGGGGCCCCAGGGGTTTAGTGAGGTGCTGGAGGCCACATTCCTGCTGCTGGGCTGTGCCCCATTTAACACGAATGGGCAGCAGCCGAGGACAAAGGGGCCTGTGTCAGGGAAAGGCTAGTGCTGGAGGAGAGCCAGCCCAGTGGAGGAGCTCTGGCCCACTGCGGAGGAAGCAGGGCAGGTTTAATCTGGGACATCCCAGATAGGATCCTGTGAGGATGTGGTAGGGGTGGCAGCGGGTGGGACCGTGTTTGGCTGGCAGCTGGAACTGCACTAGTGCTTAGAGGCCCCAGTCGGGAGGGTGGGGCCCCGCTGTGCCGGGTGCTGTACACACGTCATGGGGAGAGTCCCTGTCCCAAGAGCTCCCTGTCTCAGCGTAGGACGAGCCACCGTGGGCAGACAACCCAAACAGTCGGGGAGGGGAGGAGCAGGCAGGTTGGCGGGAGTCAACCCGTTGGTGTAGTGAGCGGCAGTCAAGTCTGTGTTGGGGCTGAGCAGACTGGTGTGGATCTGGCCCAAAGGGCTTGGTGAGGCCCTGCGGCTTAGCCTGGGAGTGACGCTGAAGCACAAAAGCTGCGTCTACACTGGCGAGTTAGTTCGAATGAAGGAGGCTTAATTCGAACTAACTAAAGCCATGGCTACACTAGGCTTTCATTAGTTCGAATTAAGGGCTTCCTCAATTCGAACTAATTAATTCGAATATGCTATTCGAACTAAGGGTTAATTTGAAGTAGTTAGTTCGAATTAACCAATGTGGCCACGTTAGTTCGAATTAATTGCTTAGTTCCAACTAACCGGCCCATTGAACTCAATGCAAATCGCTAATTCGAACTAAGCAAGTGCCTTGAATGGCACTTGCTTAGTTCGAACTAATTTTTTCTAGTTCGAATTAAGTTAATTCGAACTAACTAAAATTAATTTGAATTAGTTACTTTGAATTAACTAATTCGAACTAACTTTAGTAAGTGTAGACATAGCCCAAGTGATTGCGATGGCAAAAAGGCTCGTGAAGGACCCGCCCCTCCCCTCACAGCCTCCTCCAGCATCAGCCGGCGCCAGCCTGGAGCTCTGGGGTGTCGGGCAGGCAGTCCCTGGCCTGCCAGGCCTCTCAGAGCTCTGGGCTGCATGGACGATTTTGACTGACCGAGCTACGTTGCTCAGGGCATGAAAAATTCACCCGCCACGCCGGGATTAAGTTGACCTAAGCCCTGGGGCAGGGGAGACGTGGTGCAGCTGATGGAAGCATTCTGCCATCGCTCCAGTACTGCCGGTGCCAAGGAAACCTCCTGCTGCCAGCTAGGGAGTGTCCGCACACCGGGCGCTGCAGCTGTGCCTTGGGAGTGCCCCGTGTCTGCGAGGGGAGCCACCGTGCGGGGCTGGGACCCTGTTAGCACTGGCTGGCTGTAGCAGGAAGCTGTGTTACATAGGGTGACTCTTCTGGAGTGGCGGGGACAATTGCCGTCCAGCGTAGCCACCAGGGCAGAGCGGAGAGTGAGTGAGGGGCGCAGACTTGGCTCCTGCCTGGATGCTGCGGAGACTCTCCGTCCTCTGCTCTCTCCTGAGGGTTGACTGTCAATTCAGCCCATCCGATGCCAGGTACCAGGGAGGGTTCCCTGGAGGAAGGGGCTGAGGCTGCCCACGGGAGGGAGGCCCCCGCACAAACTCTGCCAGGAACAGGGGTTCAAGGACAAATACCATCATGGCAAGAGTAACTGTGTGGCAGAAGCCAGCGCAGGTCACAGCTCCGGGGTGGGTATGGGGAGCCCATGGGCCGCAATCTGAGGTGTCCCTCATCCATACAGATAAACCAATCAGCAGGGCCAAGGGACGTGTCCCTTCGAATGGAGACAGGAGACCGGCTCCCCATCTTCCTAAGTCACGGGGGTTTTGCCACATCCGCTCAGGCCCCTGCTCCATCCAGGCTGGTGTTCTCCCATCAGCTGCTGCCTCCGGGAAAGCCTGCTCCACCCTGCAGCAGGATGGGGCAAGTGTCCGAAAGCCAGTGAGCCCAGCTTCGCCCTGCAGCTGCTGAGTGCCCTGAGCCATGCTATGCTGCACGCACCAAGCAGGCTCTGCATGAGGGTGACCCCACCCCAGCCAGAGCCTGCTCACAGCAGCATCTCCCTCTTGTCAGCGTGTGGACACGGAACAGCCCTGGGAGCAGCCCCTGGAGGGACTGCAGGCCGCTGTCCCAGTGCTCACGTTCAGGGCTACAGCTGTTTCCCCTGCGGAGTCCAGCCCAGAGACGTTGGCCACGCTGTGAATCCCGTGCACGTGCTCTGGTCTGCGTCCTGTGTAGCCCTGCCCCAGACGATGCCAGCAGTTCCTCCTGGCCTCGAAATCAAGGGCTCTGGTGGTGGGGGGCAGGTGGTGTGGGGCAGGTGGGGGCCTCACAGTGGGTTTTCTGAAAGCTGAAAGTGGCCCCTGGCACGTGGGCCTGACCCACAGCTCAGGGCATGTCTCGTCGCCTTGCTGCTGCTTGAGCCACAGATTATGCGCGTCTGTTACGGCCACTCCTTGCTTATCTGCTCTTGTCCCTTATTGCGCCCTCCGCTCTGCCGGCATACACTCTGCTTTGCAGGTCGTACCCTTGTCCCTGCGGTCTGGAGCAGGTCAGGGAGGTGCTGTCTAGCCGGCAGAGCTGAGATCTGCCTCTCAGCCGAGCTCTGAGCTCAGTCGAGCGGCCCCGGGAGGCTGGGTGCAGGCCTGGGCTGGCACAGGGAGGAACCAGCAACAAATTGCGCCCCAGGAAACGTAAGAGGGAGCACCCCATCCCCACACCCTGCTCTGCCCCTGGACTCAGGCTGCTGAGTCCATGTCCCGTGACTGTCTACACAGGCCTGTGGAACCTAAAGCCTGCCCCCGAGATCCCTACAGTCAATAGGGGTCTTTCCGTTTACCTGAATGCGGTTTGGCTCAGGCACCTCTGGAGCGAGGTGGGTCTGAGCACAGGACTGGGAGCCAGGAACGCCCGCTTTGGGTGAGTCAGTTGGCTGCTTGTTTCCCCACCCGTCAGGCAATGCCATTGCCTATTGCCTCTTCATGCCAAGGGCGTGTGAACGGGATCATTGATTTGCTGGGTTTCGCCTCCCTCCTGCTTGCGAATCACTCTCCAGCGGTCCCTTTGGTCCTTGATTGCCCCGCTGGAGGATTAAAGTCGGATCCACCTGGGCCCTCGTAATGGTTCTAAGGGAACAGGCCTGGCTGGTTACCTTGGACTGTAATTTCCCTTGACTCAGCTCTGAGAATTTAGCCCTGGGGAGCTCCACAGCTCAGCGACTGTGAGATGAACCCACCACCCCAGCCTACGTCCATGCTCAGCGGCTCTGTTGAGAAAGCCACACACCTCAGGAGCTTGCTGCTGCCGTGTGCAGGGCAGGGCTTCGCTCACACCCCTGTGGAAGCCGCCTCTGCTGTGGGGAAACCTGCTGGGGCGGCAGCCGCCAATGCTGCCACTGCAGGTGCTGGATTATAGAGACCTGAGTCACCAGGCAGGGTGGGGTCGGCCCTCACAAAGAGGCTTGGGACGGGACGGGAGCCAGCGTGATTGGGAAACACAAGACTGGTGGGAAATGCCACGTCTGATTTCACTGCCGCACAGGCCAGTTGGGGGCTCTGGACCCCTGGGCTCAGCCCAAAGCAGGCAGGGCTGGCATGTGTGAGGGTGATGGGACTCAGTAATGGGGCCGGTGCACTTGGGGGGGTCACTGAATGGGGTTGCTAGAGAAGGGCAGGGCAGTGGGGAATCCATCTAGTTCCTGCCCAAGTCTCCAGGTCACAAAGCCAGCGGGCGGTTGGTAGAGTCAGCAGAGAGGCCAAGGGCTGAGGGACCCTCTGGGCCCAGCAGCACCCCTGGGCAGACCATGCTGCAGGGGAGGGAGCATGCCGCTCCTAGCCAGTTTGTTCCAGCTGCCTCTGAGCCGCTCCTGGCTCTAGCCAAACCAGTCCGGCGGCCACATTTCGGTCTCGCTAGCCCTACAACTCTGCCCAGCACTGGGCTCTGAGGGAGTGCCACGTGGGCCACTGGACTAGTCCAGGCTAGGGTTAAACCCAGCATGAGTTGGGGGGGGGCAATGGCCACAGACCCCCCTCT
This sequence comes from Pelusios castaneus, assembly GCA_007922175.1. Lineage (NCBI taxonomy): Eukaryota > Metazoa > Chordata > Testudines > Pelomedusidae > Pelusios > Pelusios castaneus. The sequence goes on along the minus strand of VOCT01097769.1, from coordinate 2,288 downwards.
TTTTAAAGAGGTGGGCCATGCCCCCCACTTGTGAGAACCTGAACTTGGCAGGGGTGCAATAAAAGCAAGCGGCCCAGGCCCCCCAGCCTCTGACTGCTGGTGGGGCTGTGATGGCTCGTCTCCGCTGGCATGCATAGCTGCGGGCGCTGGAGCAGGGGCCACGCGCCACTCAAATAGGGGACATTTGGGCCACTCCCCCCACACTTCTTCAGTCCCGACAGCACCACTGAAACCCAGACGGGCCCCGGATCTCCAGCCAACCCTCTCAGCTGCGTGTGGCGTTTCACCTGTGGGATCGTCGTTATGAACGAGGGTCCCTGAAGGCTCCTCGGTCCCAAGGCCAGAAGGGGCCATTGGGACCATCTAGTCTGACCCGCCCTCACCTCCTCATCACACAGGCCAGACAATTGCCCGTGGCTGGAGCGAGAACCATCCCGTTTGTCTGGCTGCTCACTTTGTCTTGAGCACCGCCGTTCTCTGACGCGCCAGGGGCCAGGCCAGGGCTGTGTCCCCCAGTGCTGCCCCCCACCCATTGCGCTGTGCGGCTCTGTCCTGGGTGAGACATCACAGCCAAGGCAGGGATGGGAGCCGTTCACCCGGGCAGGCAGGGCGTTGTCTCCAGGCTCCTGGGACAAGGAGGGGTCTCCGAGGGCTGGCATGTGTGAGGGTGATGGGACTCAGTAATGGGGCCGGTGCACTTGGGGGGTCGTGCAAAGGGCTCGTGGCACTGGGATCCTTCCTGGCTTGGTCGCCCTAGGGCAGAACGCAAACTCCTGAATGCCAGGCAGAGCAGTGCTCCGGAGGCATTACGCTTCCCACCAGAGGCTAGGCTGGGGCATGGGATGGAGCCATTGCTAAAGACAAGCACGTCCCTAGCTATCAAAACCGGACACCTTCGAAGTCCACTCGCGTGGGCCAAACGGCACATGTCTGTGGACTGGCTCTGCACACGGCCCAGTCCCTGATGGAGCCAGGGTGCACCTCAGGGTTAATTGGGGTTCATGGGGAGCCAATGTCCCGGCACAGAGCCCTGAGTATAGAACAGTCTCCAGGGAAGAGATGAGAGCCCCCAGTGTAAACCTTCAGACCTGGCCTGGCTGAGGCCCCTGGAGGACAAGATGTCGGGACGAGTCTGCCCCACTGGGGATGGACGAGGCGAGACCCACTCCTGACATCCAGTTTAGAGGGACTTGAGCACCACAAATCCCTGGGGACAGCTGAGCTGCGGAGTCTAGTGGCCAAAGGGAGCCTGGTGGCTGGAGACTGCTGGGTGCTGACCCGGCTTTGGCTCTGCCTGCAGACTCAAGCAGCCTGCTTTGCCGAGGGACTGGACAGAGAGTCAGAGTCAGTCCCCCGCCCCAAGGAGCTTCCAGGCTCGTCGGCAAGGCCGAGAAAAGCAGGATCTTCCCCCACATTACAGCTGGGAACTGAGGCACTGAGGGAGAATGTGATTCCCCCAAGGTCCTACAAGGAGTCCGCGGCACAGGTGGGAATTGGACCCACGTGGCCGGCCTGCCATTCTGCAGGACCCCTGATCTGCCCCAGCATGGCGGGAGGCTCAGCGAAGGCCTGCTAAGAGCTGAGGAATAATCCGTGCTGTGGTAGTCAGGGGACGCCTGCTGCACTCACAGAGGCTGGGCCCCAGGCCCCCATAGGTGGCTTGTTCCCACCCCACATGCTGACAGTCCCTTGGCAGGGGAGTTCCAGCCTGGCTCAGCAAAGGGCGTTGCCCGGCCTGTGGTCTGTAAAGCTTGCACAGTCTCTCCACGCCCTGCCAGTGCTATCAGCCCTTCCCTGCCGCTGGCACGAAGGTCACCCCGGAAGGAGAGCCAGCCACACTGCCAAGAAGCTGCCAATCCTCCAGCCCAGGGAACCAGGGCAGCGCTGCCTGCAGCTCCCTCCCAGGGGAGAGCACACATGTGGCCCCTTGTGTAGCCAGGCTCTAGGCAGCAGCTACACAGAGAAGAGGAGCAGCGTCCCATATTGGAACAAAGCTCCTGGTGCAGTGCAACAGAACACAGTTCTCAGTGCGGACAGGGGCTGCCCCCAGGCATTGAGCAAGAGGCTCAGATCCCCTGAAATCCCCCACGGCTGCCCACGTAGCAGCTCTGTGCCTGGGGATGGACTCCCAGCCCCCTGCATGTCCATACGCCTGGCGGTCGCTCCAAGCTGGCCTCCACAGCACATGCTGATCTTTTGGGAGTAGAGAGTGATGCTGCATGCACAGATAGGGCCCCCCCACCCTCCCATGCTGCACACTGGTGCATCCCTGCCCCCTGCAGATGCTG
>VOCT01097768.1:0-11980 GCA_007922175.1 Pelusios castaneus | reverse complement strand
GCCGGCTCTCCTCTACGCTCAGTGGCCTCTCGTGGATGGCCATCACACAGCCGGCTCTCCTCTATGCTCAGTGGCCTCTCGTGGATGGCCATCACACAGCCGGCTCTCCTCTACGCTCGGTGGCCTCTCGTGGATGGCCATCACACAGCCGGCTCTCCTCTATGCTCAGTGGCCTCTCGTGGATGGCCATCACACAGCCGGCTCTCCTCCTCTAGCGCCACCAGCCAACACTTACTCCAGCCCCGTGGCGATCAGCCTCAGGTCACACTTTGATTCCGTCCCTTGTAGGGGAAAAGGAAGTCCAGCCAAAACAAATGCCTGGTCTGCTACCCTCCATTCCAGGCTCTTAATTCTTTTCTCCAGGTTTCCTGTAATCTTTTATACCCTTCTGAGGGACTTCATGCTGCCTTGGCAGGAAAACCCAGGCCCAGCTCTCCACTGGATTCCAGTCCCAGGAGTAAACTACCCTTCACTAGACTCCTGGCTGCCACCTCCCTGGACTTCTTCCTACTACACCTTGCTCTGGCTCTCTCCTCACCCTGCCAGAGTGCCCTGTTCTCTATAGGTCTCTCCACTCCCTACCACCAGGAGGGGGACTGCCGAATTCCTCCCTCTCTCCCTGAACCCCCACTGCTCCAATCTTCTCGTTTAGAGCATGACCCGGCTCCTTCCCATCATTAGTTAGGTGTATGCCACCCTCAAGGTGCAAGCAGGTGGGGTGGCTGGCTTCCCAGGCCCAGGTTAACCCTTTCCCCACCCATGTGGAGTAGGTGCCCCATCACACAGGCTTATTCTTCTGGATCTCTAAAACTTTTTCAATTTTATTACAGTGACCAGCCCACCAGCCCTGTGATTTGGCATCTCTGTTCACTCAAAACATGAAGTTTTACCATCCATGGGCAGAGCTTTTCTCAATTCTAATGACGCTATAGATTAGAATGACCATTGGGAATTGGTGGATTCACCATCACTGACCCCTTTTAAATCGAGATTGGATGTTTCTCTAGAAGATCTGCTGCGAGTTCTGTGGCCTGCGCTATACAAGAGGCCAGACTGGGTGATTACAGTGGACCCTTCTGGCTTTGGAATTGATGAATTCACACAGGTCGAGGATGCTCTGAGGATACAATATGTCAAATTCTTTCAGAATCTCTTTTGCATCTGGACCCACAGATAAGTGGTAGACCCACTGGATCATCTGCGTAACCAGAATGCTCGTCAACTCAAGCTCATGGGAGGGTTCATATTTTACTATTTCAAACTCTGAGGGGTATTGTTCCTCAAATTTACAGCCACGTGGACTAATTCTGAACCTGTTAAATAAACTTACCACTCAATATTCCCATCAGGCCATCGCCAATCAGATTGGTTGTGATTATGTCGCACGCAGGCCCCAGATCAACTTGGCCATTCATGTTTCGTTCGTGTCCACTGCCACACACTAATCTGTTGCAGAGCCTTGCTTTGTCAATTTTTGAAGAGCCTCAACAAAAAATCCCCTGCATCATCAGAGCTTCGTGCTGCATCAGTAGGTTTAGAGGGACTGTTATTTATTTGGAGTCTGAACTAAGAGCAAACACACTGGAATCCAGTGGCTGCTTTCATTGTAAGCTTGGCACTGCACCACTTCTGCGGCACACCTTTGTGGTGTGATTGCCTGTGGCCTTACCACAAACAGAACTGGTCTCCGCTGTTTGCCCTCTATACACTTTGCTGTGCATCTGGAATGAGAGGCACTTCTGTTCTGTTCACTGCTGCTTTCCAACAATTTCATTTGAGCAGCACAGGTCTCACAAGCTCCGCAAACACCCACTGTTCTGTGCAAAGATAACAAATTTGCCTGGCCTCAGTTCTCAGTTCCACCACAAATAACGGGCTCTCTGACTAGCCCATCTGCTCCTGGTGAAATGTACATCACTTCGCCCCAAGTAAATCTGACATACTGCTCAACAGCTCGCCCGGTTCCATAACAAAGAACATGCGGGTGGGAAGGGGGTATCACTCACTAACCCCTCACGACCCCTCCAGATCTGCAGTCGTTTGCCCCTTCTCACACCTCAGCCCTCTGGCCAGCCCCATTCCCTTCTCAGGTAATGAAGAGTCCCAGCAAACAGAAGTCATAATGATGCAGGAATTACTGTGAGGCAGGTCTCTGACCTGTGTTACATGGGACGTCACACTAGACAACCACAATGGCCCTTTCCGGCCTGGCATCTATGAATAAACCTTAGCCCAGGCCTTCAGCCCCATCCTGGGCTCCACAGACCTTGCCCCCTTGCATCCAGAGCACATTTACATCCCCTTCTTCAGTGGCTGGTAAGGCCTCCTACCTAGGCCATCCCTCTACTTGGGTTCCTGGCCCAGGGAACCCGTGGTAACCTCAGACACACTGCTACATCCCCGAGCCACTTCCTACCTTCCAAGCCCCCAGACCCCTTTCATAGAGCAACTCCTTCCCCGGATGCTCTGCCTCCATGTGCTGCTTCCTGCCAGTCAGTGCCTGATGCAGAGTCCCCTCAAGTTCCATGGCATCAGGAGGCTCCTGGGATCCTCCCACATCTATCTGAAAGGGCCCCCTAATTCCTCTCCTGGGGGTCTCTCTCCTGAGGACCCTCCTTGCTCCACCCGAGTTCTGGTAGCCTTTCATTGGTGCCCTTAGCTAATCAGCTGGGCAGTCAATTACTCCAGGTGGGCTGAGCTGGGCTCGTTCTCCAGAAAGGCAGCTCTCCTAGGAGAATGAGGCCCAACCCTTTTCCCAAGGGACCTTGCATAGCTCACAGTATTGCCAGCTTGAATAATGTTCACTCCTCTTTTCATACCACTGCAGGAATCTCTTGTGGTCTCCAGGGCCTCCAGGACAGCCAGACGAGTGCCTGGGAAGGACTGGGCCCATGCAGACTTCTCTGCTGGAAGCAGGTGTGCGCTGGAACAAAGCCCTCTTTTCGGCCTGGTTTCCACTCACAGTGAGGCACCCACGTGCCTTCATCTGCTCCATCTGTTCAGACTCATCTTCCTTCCGGCCCTGCGTAACAAAGCCGTGATGCACAGGTGCACTCGCAAGGGACGGGTTTTCCCGACCTCAGACATGGGCCTTTCAAGAAGTTACGCTCCGGCCAGGTGGCGGCAGTCAGGAGCTATTGATGCTGGAGCTGCAGTCGGTGCTCATTCGTCCTTCCCCTGCCCAGAGCAGATCCAGGTCAGACATGGAGCTCTAGGTCCAGGGAGCGTGGCCACTGACCATGCTGGAGCCCAAGGGCGTGTCCTCCAGACAATAGGATAGTCCTGGGAACCAAAGCCCTTCGTTCCCCAGCAAGTCCTGAACCCTGCCAAGCACCGAACAGATGGGTTCCAGGCTGGGGTCTGACCTGCTCAGAGCTGGAGATTCTCGCCCTCCCTCCACCCCTGGGGAAAACGGAAGGGCCGCAGGAATCACAAAGGGCCGCCCCCTCTGTCTCTCTGACCGGTGCCTTGGAACGGCACGTGGACAGCACTCTCTCTCCAAGGCCAGCCATACGCTACCAGCCCAGCACAGGGCGAGTGAGGCCACACTGCTGGGGGTGCTGCCTTTGGGAGGAGCTGTGACGGTCCTGAGCATTCACGGTCACCAACGACCACGGGCTCAACTTCCGCTCCCTCCACACCCCATGGGCAGTGCCAGCTTCTACTCCCAAAGCCAGAGAGGCTCTGCCAAGGGGCAGCCAGCCAGGTGGGCCACTGAGATATTGCAAGGCTGGGACACTGAATGCAGGAAGAGATGACCATGTCCTGGCTCTCTGGAATGGTCACTGCCTTCCCTCCCAGCAGGGGGGGCAGGATGCCGGGGGGGGGGGCAGGGCAATATGGCCAAGAGGAGGAGTGTATTAGTGAGGGGTGAGTGTGGGGATGGAGATGGGCTAATGCTTGGGGACCGCACTGCCTTGGGTGTGAATGGGGCCTTCACTTCTGATTGCCGGGTGTGGGAAAATACTTGTGAGCAACCTGAACAGAGAGCGACGGAGGCGGGGTGTGTGAGAGAGACAGAGAGAGCCCCTGTGTCTCTCTGCTCCCACAGCTGTCTTCAGAGCACAAGGGCCCCTTTCTGCTCGGAGCTCACCCTCCCGATTGGCTGCATGCGGCGAAACACTCGCTAATGGTTATTGTGCTTGTTAAATGAGTGAGTGAATGGGCCAGACACAGGACTCCATTCACGGCAAGGCCACATTCCGCCACCCCCGCCTGCCACCCTGCCCTTCCTCCCACACGCCGTCCCCCCAAGCTCCAAGAGGGGGTGACGTAAGTGCGCAGCACGACCAGAGGAGGCCATGGCCTGGCTCTAGAGGCCACTGTAACCCATGTGGTGGGGGCTGCCCGATGGCTGCCTGCATGCGTGAGTCCAAAGAGGGCCAAAAGGATGCTGCCCGGGGAATGGAGAATTGGGAAGCTGGCACGGTCAGAGGTGATGCTGTTTCTTTAGGCCTGCCTGTCTTTTTTATTGATACAACTCTTCACCTGGCCTGCTCCGCACCAGTCACCTATGCAGTCTCAATGCTATCTGGAGTTCCAGCAGGAGAAGATGACCTGATGGAGAACTCCGAAGGGACTGGGGGTGCATACATCCACAGGCCAGGAGGGATCGCGGGGATGGGAAGAAACAACGCACAGCATCCCGTCTCTTTGCAGTTTCATTTGCAAACAAATGATGGAATTGCTCCTGCCTTGAGCAGAGACCAGATACCTCCCGAGGTCCCTTCTAAGCCTGATATTCTATGAACACCACTTCCACAGGTCTCTCTATGCCAACATCTCACAGATCTACCTCGCCCATCCGGACCCATCGCTCTCCGTCCAAAATGAAATCCTGGCTGGTCACGCCGACATCTCCTCAGGGGTGCCAGGCCGGTACTCAAGCTCAACATGGGTAAAACAAGTCTTTGCCCACAAGCCCCCCCATCCCTTGTTTGTCAGCCACTGTACGGTCTGTCATTCAAGCCCATAACCTGGGCATCATCTTGAATTGGACCTCTCTCCCAGTGTTCACATCCAGATTGTAGTCAAGGTCTTGTTCACACTTAAAACCAATGCGGCTGTGCCGCTGTAGGGTTTTAATGAAGGTGCTCTAAGCAGACAGGAGAGAGCTCTGCCGCCATCTTAGTTTCTCCACCTCCCCGGGAGGTGCTAGCTGTGTATGTGGTAAAAGTTCTCCCACCAACATACCGCTGTCTACACAGGACTTTAGGTCAGTCATGGGGTGTGGATTTTTCACATAGTTATACAGATCTTGCTCTGTAGTATAGACCAGAGCTAACTCTTGCCCATTCTTCCTGTGTAACATCTCCGAGAAATGACCTTTCCTATCCATGCACCACTAAAATTCTCATCAAGCTCTCATCTTGCGTCTCAATTACTGCGACATCCTTTTCAGTTACACTGATAAATGCAATCTTGCCCTGCTCATATCCATTCAGCATGCCACTGCACAGATCACGTTCTCTGGTTGCAGCCATCCACTGGACTCCCCTTCTCCATTGCATCAAACACAACTGACTTTACTTCCAAGGCCTTTTACAGTCTGTCTCCACCCCCTCTTCGAGTGAGGCTTCTGCCCCCCACCCCCCTATCCCAGTAGGGACACTCCATCCTCAAGGGTCCCCGTCACCCTCAGGTGTCACACGGCCCTATCCCAGCCACTGACCTCCTAGCACTGCTGCCTTGCTTCCCCTCTAGCTCTCTGCGGCTCCTAGTGACCTCTTTCCACAGGACCTTGAGTACAGACAGCTGCTGCTCCGCTAACTGTGCCATGTAGGACTGCAAGTACTCCTGGGCCTCCCACTGCCTCGGTTGGGTTTTGAATATCTGCTGCAGTAGGGGCCTGAAGCTGCCCAAGCTGCTGGTCAGCCCCCTTCTGCAGTGGCACCAACTCTGGAACCCAGCTCAGGAGGACACAAAGAAGACCACTGTATACCCCAGCTCCACTGTCTCCACCATCAGTGGATTTCAAACCCCTAATACGGGAAATGGCCCCTACAGCCCTCTATCCTCCCCTCATATCAGGGTGACTGTGCGCCCGCATTCTCCACCACATATAACAGGGCTCCACTCGCCAGGTTGGCGCCTCCTGCTGGTTGTCTTGGGGATTAGTGCTGCAAGTCAGTACACCTTCTCCCAGTGGTGTCTTGCCTGCTGTCACTTCTGTTCTTGGCCCCACATCACTCCAAGGGCTGCAGCATCCTCTTCCCAAGAGTCAAACTGTCCCACCACCTTGCTATTGGTGACAGGGGGTGGAGGGAAATCCAGGCCCGCCCACTACTCTGGGTCCTACCCAAGAGAACATGTAGATGGCAGCCACATGCTGAGTCCCTCCAGCTCCTCAGTGCCTTTCTCTGGGCCACTTCTCCACAGTTTCAGCATCTTCTTTACCTTTGCCTCAGGGCCTCAGCCTGCAAATTCCAGCAGCCAGCCAGAAGCTCTCTGGCTCCATTGGTCCCTGCTAGCTGCACTGCTCTGTCCAGTGCCCCAGCTTCCTCCTGCCTGCCAGGCACCCACTCCTCCCTCTTTGAGTTCCAGGGATTAACTGACCCTGCTTTGCCCTGCAGCTCCTCTTATATAGGCCTGCCTGGCCCTGATTGGCTGCTCCTCTCAGCCCCTCTCTAATTTGCTGCCTCCTGTGCAGCCTCTCTGGGGCACTATTAACTCCTTAGAGTCCAGTGTGGGGCCCACAAACCCCACCACAATCCTCCTTAGAACATTTCTCTACTATGATGCCCACAAAAACTTGCCAACAGTTTGGCATCTGGCATGCTGAGACCACACCCTACCATGCTGTCCAGTGCTGTCTTATTGCCTCGTGCTCCTCCGGAGGTCCGTCTGTATCCAGCTGTGGTCTCTTGTCTTGTAATTAGACTGTAAGATCTTTGGGGCAGGGACTGTCCTTTTATTCTGTTTTAGCACAGTGGGTCCCTGGGCTAGAACTGGGGCCCCTGGACACTGTCACAGGACAAATAACAAAGATAACAGAAGAGGTGCCCTTCTGGCACAATCCTGCAGCAGGAGAGGAAAGTGGTATGAAGGAAAGGAGCTACAGATCAATCCAGCCTCTGGCCCTGTCTTTCATTTCTCAGCAGTGAGAGGACAGAGGGTGACCCCAGTTCAGACACATGGAGTCAGCTTCTAGAATGAACCCCTCTATGACCACATCAGCGATTTCCCCAAATCTCCGCACAGTCTGGAGGGAAGCACTCCCTCTAGTCTAAATTAAGTAAATTCCCACCCTAAAACTCGCCCTTCTGTCAAACGGTCAGCAGGAAGCGTCACTGCTGTAAATCCTACAAAACGCCCCACTGGTTCCACCTGCCCTGCAGGCTGCACAGCAGTCATTCTCCCCCTCCACTCCAAAGCCCAGTGCCAAGAGGCGCCGACACCCCTAGGGGAAGTAAACGCAGCCAAGGGCGCGGTCGCCAACAAGGGAGAACAGGAGGTGAACCTAAGACCACAGCGAGGCAGACTGTGTCGTCTCAGTCTAGGGGACTCTGAAGGAAAGAGCTTCCACTCCTCGGAGCTCCTGCCACCTGCTCCTTAGGAACAAGGAGCTGCCATTACTAGCGGGAGTCGAGCCTCCATGCCGGTAGGACCAGCTTGTTTACTACGGTTACCTGATCCCCATCACCAGAGTATCCACCCCCCCCGGTGACAGAGATGGGGAGCAGACACCCACCCAAGGTCACCTGGACAGCGACTTGAACCTGCCTCCACTTCCCTGGCAAGTGCCCTTCTTTTAATGCCCCTGTGGCACCAGCCAGTGTCTGCTGCCTCTTCACTGGTGCTGCAGCAGCCAGCCACAGAGCATGAGCTCCCCAGACTATGTTCCAGCATAACCTGCTATGGGGCTGGGACAGCTGGGTCATGCCTGGGACCAGGCCGGTCTCTGGGGGTCTGTCTGTGAGTGGGAACTAGCACTATGGAACAGTGGAGAGTAACAAGGGCAAACACGGGGCTGGATGGCAGGCCTTCTCCATCGGCTCACCCATGCACTGAGTGCGCGGTGTGCACATACAGCTGGGAACTACTCTCCTGGAAGAAGCAGCCTAGTCCACCCAGGAGCTGGCAGCCCCCCCTCCTGCAAGCCCCACCCTGGCCGCCTGCGGAAGCTGCGTCCAAACCTGCGAGTCAGGGCTGGCTTCCAAGTTGGAGTCAGAAAGTCCTCGCTGAGTGGGCAGTGTGTGCAAAGAGGGAGCCCCTGCCTGCCTCCAGAGGTGGGAGGGAGCAGCCCTCCGGGGTGGGAGCCGGAAGGAAGCAAGCCAGTCGCCAGAAAGGCCAGTCCACCGTACAGCCGCGATGCAGCCTCCAGCCTGAAGCGGGCTGACAGCCGACACAGACAATGACTGAGACCGTGAAGGCTGGGCAACACGATGGAGAATTTTCCCATTTGGGCTGTGTCCCATCAGTGGCCTCACTCCCACTGAGATAACCAGAATATTAACTAAGCCAGGCGTCAAGGAGCGGGCCCAGACCATGCACAGGTGGGAAGGTGATAGAGGGAGAGTGTGATGGGGGGGGGGGGGGCTAGTTAACAAACAGTCATCAGCATACTCCAGAGTTGCCACCGTGGAAATGGACCTGATGCCAAGCTAGGGACTGGGGCCCACTCCGAGAGAGACAGCGCCAGAGGCCAGTGCAACGTAGGTCAGCAAGATGCAGGAAGGGTCTGCATGGCAGATCCCCCAAAACACGGGGCTGTTACCAGCCATTCCCAGGGGACAAAGGGCCTGGGGCTGGGCAGGGAAAAGCAGAGCCACATCAAAGCTGCCCACGGTGCAGAGCACAGCACACACCAGGGACACAGATAGGCTGCAGGCCCAAGGCCAGGGAGGGTGGAGGCAGAGGGCCAGCTCCTGTTCACAGACCCCTGAGGAGATCCTGGAGAACACTGTAAGGCACTGGTGGTGGTGCTGGCTGGAGGCCTGGGCTTGCACGTCACAGTACAGAATCCATACTGGAGGCCTGGGCTTGCACGTCACAGTACGGAATCCATACTGGAGGGCTGGGCTTGCACGTCACAGTACGGAATCCATACTGGAGGGGTGGGCTTGCACATCACAGTACGGAATCCATACTGGAGGGCTGGGCTTGCACGTCACAGTACGGAATCCATACTGGAGGGCTGGGCTTGCACGTCACAGTACGGAATCCGTACTGGAGGGCTGGGCTCGCACGTCACAGCATGGAATCCTTACTGGAGGGCTGGGCTTGCATGTCACAGCATGGAATCCATACTGGAGGGCTGGCCTTGCACGTCACAGCATGGAATCCATACTGGACAGGTGTAGCTCAGACCCATGGGTGCTAACAGGTGATCCTTTGGTTCAAGGACCTTGCTCCCGAAAGGAGAGCATCTGAATTCTGCCCCATCAGCCCCCGAGCAAACTCCCGTGGGGAAGGCTCCCGCCCCAGCTTGATGCATCTTTCACATTAAAATACAGCCCTGGTCACCCGCCTGCTCGGCACGCCCAGGAGCTGGGGGGCGAGTGGCCCACGGCCCTTGATCCTGAGCAGCTAGTGGGTGATTTGGGTCGGTGAGTTCCCTTCTGGTGAGCTCCCCCACCGGGCTGCTTTGCCTCCTCTGCGAGGGAGCTCCCCAGCTCCAGGCTGCTAGCGCGCAGATCAAAGGGAGCCCTTGGCCCCCGGTGTCACGAGCCTGGGGCGCCTAAGAAGGAACAGAACTAGCCAGGCAAAGCGCAGCCTGGGGCTCAGCCAATCTGGAAGTGCTCTTCCCTGCTAGTCTACTTGTGACACCCCCCTGCCCCCAATCTGCTGATGCATCTCAAACCCAGCCCAGAGCTACCCTGCTCCTCCACTCTGGGGTGCCCCCCAGGGCTTTGGCCAAGAACTTCTCTCCTGACCTGCAGCCCTCCCCACTGTTCCAGGCCTGGGATCCTACACGCTTGCCACACGGCACTGCCCTGCCAACACACCTAGCCCTGATCGGCAGCCTGCCATGCCCCACTCTTCCGCTCCCGAGCCCATCCTGAACAGCGCGGGTTAACCATCCTGGATTACCGTGACGCGCAGAACGGGCCTGACTCGATCAGACTGTGTCGTCTCAGTCTAGTCTCCAGCCTCTGGCAGCAGCTGACACATGGTGCTTTAGGGAAAGGCAACCCCCACCCCCAAATGCCCCATGTGAATGGGGCAAGGGTGGGGTGATTCCTTCTCATCCCCTGTGGTCCTCAGCTGATGCCGGCACTATTGATCAGACCCGGATCACGCACCAGGAAGCTGCCATTTGCTCCATGGTTGGTTCTTGCCCCAAGGCCAGCCTGCTTCTGCCCCGATCCACGCCTGGCGGGCAGCCTCCCCCCCCCGAGCGCACTCTGTCTCGGGCAGGTACACAGTAGTGCCCTCTTTGTGGGGGAAGGGAATGACAACTCAGAGCAGGCAGAGGCCACGGTGGGAAGATGGCAGAGCTGCTTTCCTAATGCAACGCTGGCTCCATCCGCAGCCCCGACTCACTGGCCACTGTCCCCGGATCCCTCAGTGCCAGCCTGATCTGCTGCTCAGCAGGAACAGTGGCCCAGGCCCCCAGCAAGGGCCACAGCACCCTGTATGCCCACCGGGCCCTGCAGGATTCTGGGATCTTTCTCAGCATCCAGGATTTTTGCTTCCCAGGCCTCCAGGAATCCTGAGCAAACACCCCAGAGAGAGACAGCGCTGCTCCCTCCAAAGAGATCACACGCAACGTAGGAGTCTGCGGCACTGGGCGTCCAGGAGTTAACGAACCACAACCGTCTCCTCCAGCCCCTCAGGAACCGCCTCCCGATCCTCCACCCCCCTGCAGCCCCCAACTGACCCTCAACCGCCTCCAGCCCTCAAACATGCCCCCCTCTCATTCACCGCCCAGGAGAGACATGGCCAGAAACCCACAGCAACCAGCTATAAGAAGTTCCCCCCTTTGCCCCTCCCAAACTGACGGGGGAGGGGGTAGCCTGCAGGGAATTAGCGGAAGGGCAGCTGGGACCAAGCATGGGACTGAGAGTCAGGACTCTTGGGTTATTTCCCCAGCGCTACAGTGGACTTGCTGGGTGACCTTGCTTGCCTCCTTCAGTGCCTCAGTTTACCCAGCTGGAGACGATGGTGTGGAGCCCCTAGGTAGCAATGCGAGAGCTGTGGCTGGACTAAGCTTAGGAAGCCCAGACCTGGGGAGGTCCCTCATCTGCCGTTCCCCATGGGAACCAGCGTTGTCCCTACACTGTGTGCTCTGCAGAGCGCTGCCTGCTCTGGGGGGGGGGGGGTGAGTGGTGAGCATCGTATTTCAGACCGCGAGCCACGCCCCAGATGCACACTGTCCCAGCCCCCGGCTCCCACCCGGGGCACCAGCTCTTGCTTTCAAACAGAGCATCACAGTCTCGGCACAGCAAGAGAGCCAGCACTGAGGAAAACGAAACGCACTCCCATCCCACTCTGCTCCCATCCGCAGGCTAGGGGAGGTCAAACAGGGGGCAGGCAGGGGGTCTAATGCGTGGGGCACCACTGGGGTTCCTGGCTCCATCAGGGGTGGGACACTGGCACCCTGAAGAGGTGGCGTGTGCAAAATGCTGCCAGTGCAACGGCCCAGCCGCCGTCTGCCGAAAGGCAGGATGGAAGACAATAGGGAGCGGCTGGCTGTCAGCAGCCCTGGCTCTGGGGGCCTGTGCGTTTCTGGGAGGTCATCTCGATGGCCGGGGGGGAAATCTGCAGCATCATTGTGGCACACAAGGGCTGCAAGCAGCTCTGTCCTGTTAGCTGAGCACGCCAACCTCGTCCCACTGATGAGTGCGTCAGCCACGGCCAAAATGCTCTCCGCCCCCCACCCCCCCCCCACTCCCAGCAAGAGGCCAGCCAGGCCGTGTCTGACAGGGCTAGGAGCAGGTGAAGGAATCCATGGCACGACAGGCCAGAAACAGAAACACTCCCATGATGCAGCTGCAGTGCCCAGCGAGAGCCAGAGACTGTCGTGTCCCAGCCAGAC
>VOCT01097767.1:0-11981 GCA_007922175.1 Pelusios castaneus | reverse complement strand
GCCGGCTCTCCTCTACGCTCAGTGGCCTCTCGTGGATGGCCATCACACAGCCGGCTCTCCTCTATGCTCAGTGGCCTCTCGTGGATGGCCATCACACAGCCGGCTCTCCTCTACGCTCGGTGGCCTCTCGTGGATGGCCATCACACAGCCGGCTCTCCTCTATGCTCAGTGGCCTCTCGTGGATGGCCATCACACAGCCGGCTCTCCTCCTCTAGCGCCACCAGCCAACACTTACTCCAGCCCCGTGGCGATCAGCCTCAGGTCACACTTTGATTCCGTCCCTTGTAGGGGAAAAGGAAGTCCAGCCAAAACAAATGCCTGGTCTGCTACCCTCCATTCCAGGCTCTTAATTCTTTTCTCCAGGTTTCCTGTAATCTTTTATACCCTTCTGAGGGACTTCATGCTGCCTTGGCAGGAAAACCCAGGCCCAGCTCTCCACTGGATTCCAGTCCCAGGAGTAAACTACCCTTCACTAGACTCCTGGCTGCCACCTCCCTGGACTTCTTCCTACTACACCTTGCTCTGGCTCTCTCCTCACCCTGCCAGAGTGCCCTGTTCTCTATAGGTCTCTCCACTCCCTACCACCAGGAGGGGGACTGCCGAATTCCTCCCTCTCTCCCTGAACCCCCACTGCTCCAATCTTCTCGTTTAGAGCATGACCCGGCTCCTTCCCATCATTAGTTAGGTGTATGCCACCCTCAAGGTGCAAGCAGGTGGGGTGGCTGGCTTCCCAGGCCCAGGTTAACCCTTTCCCCACCCATGTGGAGTAGGTGCCCCATCACACAGGCTTATTCTTCTGGATCTCTAAAACTTTTTCAATTTTATTACAGTGACCAGCCCACCAGCCCTGTGATTTGGCATCTCTGTTCACTCAAAACATGAAGTTTTACCATCCATGGGCAGAGCTTTTCTCAATTCTAATGACGCTATAGATTAGAATGACCATTGGGAATTGGTGGATTCACCATCACTGACCCCTTTTAAATCGAGATTGGATGTTTCTCTAGAAGATCTGCTGCGAGTTCTGTGGCCTGCGCTATACAAGAGGCCAGACTGGGTGATTACAGTGGACCCTTCTGGCTTTGGAATTGATGAATTCACACAGGTCGAGGATGCTCTGAGGATACAATATGTCAAATTCTTTCAGAATCTCTTTTGCATCTGGACCCACAGATAAGTGGTAGACCCACTGGATCATCTGCGTAACCAGAATGCTCGTCAACTCAAGCTCATGGGAGGGTTCATATTTTACTATTTCAAACTCTGAGGGGTATTGTTCCTCAAATTTACAGCCACGTGGACTAATTCTGAACCTGTTAAATAAACTTACCACTCAATATTCCCATCAGGCCATCGCCAATCAGATTGGTTGTGATTATGTCGCACGCAGGCCCCAGATCAACTTGGCCATTCATGTTTCGTTCGTGTCCACTGCCACACACTAATCTGTTGCAGAGCCTTGCTTTGTCAATTTTTGAAGAGCCTCAACAAAAAATCCCCTGCATCATCAGAGCTTCGTGCTGCATCAGTAGGTTTAGAGGGACTGTTATTTATTTGGAGTCTGAACTAAGAGCAAACACACTGGAATCCAGTGGCTGCTTTCATTGTAAGCTTGGCACTGCACCACTTCTGCGGCACACCTTTGTGGTGTGATTGCCTGTGGCCTTACCACAAACAGAACTGGTCTCCGCTGTTTGCCCTCTATACACTTTGCTGTGCATCTGGAATGAGAGGCACTTCTGTTCTGTTCACTGCTGCTTTCCAACAATTTCATTTGAGCAGCACAGGTCTCACAAGCTCCGCAAACACCCACTGTTCTGTGCAAAGATAACAAATTTGCCTGGCCTCAGTTCTCAGTTCCACCACAAATAACGGGCTCTCTGACTAGCCCATCTGCTCCTGGTGAAATGTACATCACTTCGCCCCAAGTAAATCTGACATACTGCTCAACAGCTCGCCCGGTTCCATAACAAAGAACATGCGGGTGGGAAGGGGGTATCACTCACTAACCCCTCACGACCCCTCCAGATCTGCAGTCGTTTGCCCCTTCTCACACCTCAGCCCTCTGGCCAGCCCCATTCCCTTCTCAGGTAATGAAGAGTCCCAGCAAACAGAAGTCATAATGATGCAGGAATTACTGTGAGGCAGGTCTCTGACCTGTGTTACATGGGACGTCACACTAGACAACCACAATGGCCCTTTCCGGCCTGGCATCTATGAATAAACCTTAGCCCAGGCCTTCAGCCCCATCCTGGGCTCCACAGACCTTGCCCCCTTGCATCCAGAGCACATTTACATCCCCTTCTTCAGTGGCTGGTAAGGCCTCCTACCTAGGCCATCCCTCTACTTGGGTTCCTGGCCCAGGGAACCCGTGGTAACCTCAGACACACTGCTACATCCCCGAGCCACTTCCTACCTTCCAAGCCCCCAGACCCCTTTCATAGAGCAACTCCTTCCCCGGATGCTCTGCCTCCATGTGCTGCTTCCTGCCAGTCAGTGCCTGATGCAGAGTCCCCTCAAGTTCCATGGCATCAGGAGGCTCCTGGGATCCTCCCACATCTATCTGAAAGGGCCCCCTAATTCCTCTCCTGGGGGTCTCTCTCCTGAGGACCCTCCTTGCTCCACCCGAGTTCTGGTAGCCTTTCATTGGTGCCCTTAGCTAATCAGCTGGGCAGTCAATTACTCCAGGTGGGCTGAGCTGGGCTCGTTCTCCAGAAAGGCAGCTCTCCTAGGAGAATGAGGCCCAACCCTTTTCCCAAGGGACCTTGCATAGCTCACAGTATTGCCAGCTTGAATAATGTTCACTCCTCTTTTCATACCACTGCAGGAATCTCTTGTGGTCTCCAGGGCCTCCAGGACAGCCAGACGAGTGCCTGGGAAGGACTGGGCCCATGCAGACTTCTCTGCTGGAAGCAGGTGTGCGCTGGAACAAAGCCCTCTTTTCGGCCTGGTTTCCACTCACAGTGAGGCACCCACGTGCCTTCATCTGCTCCATCTGTTCAGACTCATCTTCCTTCCGGCCCTGCGTAACAAAGCCGTGATGCACAGGTGCACTCGCAAGGGACGGGTTTTCCCGACCTCAGACATGGGCCTTTCAAGAAGTTACGCTCCGGCCAGGTGGCGGCAGTCAGGAGCTATTGATGCTGGAGCTGCAGTCGGTGCTCATTCGTCCTTCCCCTGCCCAGAGCAGATCCAGGTCAGACATGGAGCTCTAGGTCCAGGGAGCGTGGCCACTGACCATGCTGGAGCCCAAGGGCGTGTCCTCCAGACAATAGGATAGTCCTGGGAACCAAAGCCCTTCGTTCCCCAGCAAGTCCTGAACCCTGCCAAGCACCGAACAGATGGGTTCCAGGCTGGGGTCTGACCTGCTCAGAGCTGGAGATTCTCGCCCTCCCTCCACCCCTGGGGAAAACGGAAGGGCCGCAGGAATCACAAAGGGCCGCCCCCTCTGTCTCTCTGACCGGTGCCTTGGAACGGCACGTGGACAGCACTCTCTCTCCAAGGCCAGCCATACGCTACCAGCCCAGCACAGGGCGAGTGAGGCCACACTGCTGGGGGTGCTGCCTTTGGGAGGAGCTGTGACGGTCCTGAGCATTCACGGTCACCAACGACCACGGGCTCAACTTCCGCTCCCTCCACACCCCATGGGCAGTGCCAGCTTCTACTCCCAAAGCCAGAGAGGCTCTGCCAAGGGGCAGCCAGCCAGGTGGGCCACTGAGATATTGCAAGGCTGGGACACTGAATGCAGGAAGAGATGACCATGTCCTGGCTCTCTGGAATGGTCACTGCCTTCCCTCCCAGCAGGGGGGGCAGGATGCCGGGGGGGGGGGCAGGGCAATATGGCCAAGAGGAGGAGTGTATTAGTGAGGGGTGAGTGTGGGGATGGAGATGGGCTAATGCTTGGGGACCGCACTGCCTTGGGTGTGAATGGGGCCTTCACTTCTGATTGCCGGGTGTGGGAAAATACTTGTGAGCAACCTGAACAGAGAGCGACGGAGGCGGGGTGTGTGAGAGAGACAGAGAGAGCCCCTGTGTCTCTCTGCTCCCACAGCTGTCTTCAGAGCACAAGGGCCCCTTTCTGCTCGGAGCTCACCCTCCCGATTGGCTGCATGCGGCGAAACACTCGCTAATGGTTATTGTGCTTGTTAAATGAGTGAGTGAATGGGCCAGACACAGGACTCCATTCACGGCAAGGCCACATTCCGCCACCCCCGCCTGCCACCCTGCCCTTCCTCCCACACGCCGTCCCCCCAAGCTCCAAGAGGGGGTGACGTAAGTGCGCAGCACGACCAGAGGAGGCCATGGCCTGGCTCTAGAGGCCACTGTAACCCATGTGGTGGGGGCTGCCCGATGGCTGCCTGCATGCGTGAGTCCAAAGAGGGCCAAAAGGATGCTGCCCGGGGAATGGAGAATTGGGAAGCTGGCACGGTCAGAGGTGATGCTGTTTCTTTAGGCCTGCCTGTCTTTTTTATTGATACAACTCTTCACCTGGCCTGCTCCGCACCAGTCACCTATGCAGTCTCAATGCTATCTGGAGTTCCAGCAGGAGAAGATGACCTGATGGAGAACTCCGAAGGGACTGGGGGTGCATACATCCACAGGCCAGGAGGGATCGCGGGGATGGGAAGAAACAACGCACAGCATCCCGTCTCTTTGCAGTTTCATTTGCAAACAAATGATGGAATTGCTCCTGCCTTGAGCAGAGACCAGATACCTCCCGAGGTCCCTTCTAAGCCTGATATTCTATGAACACCACTTCCACAGGTCTCTCTATGCCAACATCTCACAGATCTACCTCGCCCATCCGGACCCATCGCTCTCCGTCCAAAATGAAATCCTGGCTGGTCACGCCGACATCTCCTCAGGGGTGCCAGGCCGGTACTCAAGCTCAACATGGGTAAAACAAGTCTTTGCCCACAAGCCCCCCCATCCCTTGTTTGTCAGCCACTGTACGGTCTGTCATTCAAGCCCATAACCTGGGCATCATCTTGAATTGGACCTCTCTCCCAGTGTTCACATCCAGATTGTAGTCAAGGTCTTGTTCACACTTAAAACCAATGCGGCTGTGCCGCTGTAGGGTTTTAATGAAGGTGCTCTAAGCAGACAGGAGAGAGCTCTGCCGCCATCTTAGTTTCTCCACCTCCCCGGGAGGTGCTAGCTGTGTATGTGGTAAAAGTTCTCCCACCAACATACCGCTGTCTACACAGGACTTTAGGTCAGTCATGGGGTGTGGATTTTTCACATAGTTATACAGATCTTGCTCTGTAGTATAGACCAGAGCTAACTCTTGCCCATTCTTCCTGTGTAACATCTCCGAGAAATGACCTTTCCTATCCATGCACCACTAAAATTCTCATCAAGCTCTCATCTTGCGTCTCAATTACTGCGACATCCTTTTCAGTTACACTGATAAATGCAATCTTGCCCTGCTCATATCCATTCAGCATGCCACTGCACAGATCACGTTCTCTGGTTGCAGCCATCCACTGGACTCCCCTTCTCCATTGCATCAAACACAACTGACTTTACTTCCAAGGCCTTTTACAGTCTGTCTCCACCCCCTCTTCGAGTGAGGCTTCTGCCCCCCACCCCCCAATCCCAGTAGGGACACTCCATCCTCAAGGGTCCCCGTCACCCTCAGGTGTCACACGGCCCTATCCCAGCCACTGACCTCCTAGCACTGCTGCCTTGCTTCCCCTCTAGCTCTCTGCGGCTCCTAGTGACCTCTTTCCACAGGACCTTGAGTACAGACAGCTGCTGCTCCGCTAACTGTGCCATGTAGGACTGCAAGTACTCCTGGGCCTCCCACTGCCTCGGTTGGGTTTTGAATATCTGCTGCAGTAGGGGCCTGAAGCTGCCCAAGCTGCTGGTCAGCCCCCTTCTGCAGTGGCACCAACTCTGGAACCCAGCTCAGGAGGACACAAAGAAGACCACTGTATACCCCAGCTCCACTGTCTCCACCATCAGTGGATTTCAAACCCCTAATACGGGAAATGGCCCCTACAGCCCTCTATCCTCCCCTCATATCAGGGTGACTGTGCGCCCGCATTCTCCACCACATATAACAGGGCTCCACTCGCCAGGTTGGCGCCTCCTGCTGGTTGTCTTGGGGATTAGTGCTGCAAGTCAGTACACCTTCTCCCAGTGGTGTCTTGCCTGCTGTCACTTCTGTTCTTGGCCCCACATCACTCCAAGGGCTGCAGCATCCTCTTCCCAAGAGTCAAACTGTCCCACCACCTTGCTATTGGTGACAGGGGGTGGAGGGAAATCCAGGCCCGCCCACTACTCTGGGTCCTACCCAAGAGAACATGTAGATGGCAGCCACATGCTGAGTCCCTCCAGCTCCTCAGTGCCTTTCTCTGGGCCACTTCTCCACAGTTTCAGCATCTTCTTTACCTTTGCCTCAGGGCCTCAGCCTGCAAATTCCAGCAGCCAGCCAGAAGCTCTCTGGCTCCATTGGTCCCTGCTAGCTGCACTGCTCTGTCCAGTGCCCCAGCTTCCTCCTGCCTGCCAGGCACCCACTCCTCCCTCTTTGAGTTCCAGGGATTAACTGACCCTGCTTTGCCCTGCAGCTCCTCTTATATAGGCCTGCCTGGCCCTGATTGGCTGCTCCTCTCAGCCCCTCTCTAATTTGCTGCCTCCTGTGCAGCCTCTCTGGGGCACTATTAACTCCTTAGAGTCCAGTGTGGGGCCCACAAACCCCACCACAATCCTCCTTAGAACATTTCTCTACTATGATGCCCACAAAAACTTGCCAACAGTTTGGCATCTGGCATGCTGAGACCACACCCTACCATGCTGTCCAGTGCTGTCTTATTGCCTCGTGCTCCTCCGGAGGTCCGTCTGTATCCAGCTGTGGTCTCTTGTCTTGTAATTAGACTGTAAGATCTTTGGGGCAGGGACTGTCCTTTTATTCTGTTTTAGCACAGTGGGTCCCTGGGCTAGAACTGGGGCCCCTGGACACTGTCACAGGACAAATAACAAAGATAACAGAAGAGGTGCCCTTCTGGCACAATCCTGCAGCAGGAGAGGAAAGTGGTATGAAGGAAAGGAGCTACAGATCAATCCAGCCTCTGGCCCTGTCTTTCATTTCTCAGCAGTGAGAGGACAGAGGGTGACCCCAGTTCAGACACATGGAGTCAGCTTCTAGAATGAACCCCTCTATGACCACATCAGCGATTTCCCCAAATCTCCGCACAGTCTGGAGGGAAGCACTCCCTCTAGTCTAAATTAAGTAAATTCCCACCCTAAAACTCGCCCTTCTGTCAAACGGTCAGCAGGAAGCGTCACTGCTGTAAATCCTACAAAACGCCCCACTGGTTCCACCTGCCCTGCAGGCTGCACAGCAGTCATTCTCCCCCTCCACTCCAAAGCCCAGTGCCAAGAGGCGCCGACACCCCTAGGGGAAGTAAACGCAGCCAAGGGCGCGGTCGCCAACAAGGGAGAACAGGAGGTGAACCTAAGACCACAGCGAGGCAGACTGTGTCGTCTCAGTCTAGGGGACTCTGAAGGAAAGAGCTTCCACTCCTCGGAGCTCCTGCCACCTGCTCCTTAGGAACAAGGAGCTGCCATTACTAGCGGGAGTCGAGCCTCCATGCCGGTAGGACCAGCTTGTTTACTACGGTTACCTGATCCCCATCACCAGAGTATCCACCCCCCCCGGTGACAGAGATGGGGAGCAGACACCCACCCAAGGTCACCTGGACAGCGACTTGAACCTGCCTCCACTTCCCTGGCAAGTGCCCTTCTTTTAATGCCCCTGTGGCACCAGCCAGTGTCTGCTGCCTCTTCACTGGTGCTGCAGCAGCCAGCCACAGAGCATGAGCTCCCCAGACTATGTTCCAGCATAACCTGCTATGGGGCTGGGACAGCTGGGTCATGCCTGGGACCAGGCCGGTCTCTGGGGGTCTGTCTGTGAGTGGGAACTAGCACTATGGAACAGTGGAGAGTAACAAGGGCAAACACGGGGCTGGATGGCAGGCCTTCTCCATCGGCTCACCCATGCACTGAGTGCGCGGTGTGCACATACAGCTGGGAACTACTCTCCTGGAAGAAGCAGCCTAGTCCACCCAGGAGCTGGCAGCCCCCCCTCCTGCAAGCCCCACCCTGGCCGCCTGCGGAAGCTGCGTCCAAACCTGCGAGTCAGGGCTGGCTTCCAAGTTGGAGTCAGAAAGTCCTCGCTGAGTGGGCAGTGTGTGCAAAGAGGGAGCCCCTGCCTGCCTCCAGAGGTGGGAGGGAGCAGCCCTCCGGGGTGGGAGCCGGAAGGAAGCAAGCCAGTCGCCAGAAAGGCCAGTCCACCGTACAGCCGCGATGCAGCCTCCAGCCTGAAGCGGGCTGACAGCCGACACAGACAATGACTGAGACCGTGAAGGCTGGGCAACACGATGGAGAATTTTCCCATTTGGGCTGTGTCCCATCAGTGGCCTCACTCCCACTGAGATAACCAGAATATTAACTAAGCCAGGCGTCAAGGAGCGGGCCCAGACCATGCACAGGTGGGAAGGTGATAGAGGGAGAGTGTGATGGGGGGGGGGGGGGCTAGTTAACAAACAGTCATCAGCATACTCCAGAGTTGCCACCGTGGAAATGGACCTGATGCCAAGCTAGGGACTGGGGCCCACTCCGAGAGAGACAGCGCCAGAGGCCAGTGCAACGTAGGTCAGCAAGATGCAGGAAGGGTCTGCATGGCAGATCCCCCAAAACACGGGGCTGTTACCAGCCATTCCCAGGGGACAAAGGGCCTGGGGCTGGGCAGGGAAAAGCAGAGCCACATCAAAGCTGCCCACGGTGCAGAGCACAGCACACACCAGGGACACAGATAGGCTGCAGGCCCAAGGCCAGGGAGGGTGGAGGCAGAGGGCCAGCTCCTGTTCACAGACCCCTGAGGAGATCCTGGAGAACACTGTAAGGCACTGGTGGTGGTGCTGGCTGGAGGCCTGGGCTTGCACGTCACAGTACAGAATCCATACTGGAGGCCTGGGCTTGCACGTCACAGTACGGAATCCATACTGGAGGGCTGGGCTTGCACGTCACAGTACGGAATCCATACTGGAGGGGTGGGCTTGCACATCACAGTACGGAATCCATACTGGAGGGCTGGGCTTGCACGTCACAGTACGGAATCCATACTGGAGGGCTGGGCTTGCACGTCACAGTACGGAATCCGTACTGGAGGGCTGGGCTCGCACGTCACAGCATGGAATCCTTACTGGAGGGCTGGGCTTGCATGTCACAGCATGGAATCCATACTGGAGGGCTGGCCTTGCACGTCACAGCATGGAATCCATACTGGACAGGTGTAGCTCAGACCCATGGGTGCTAACAGGTGATCCTTTGGTTCAAGGACCTTGCTCCCGAAAGGAGAGCATCTGAATTCTGCCCCATCAGCCCCCGAGCAAACTCCCGTGGGGAAGGCTCCCGCCCCAGCTTGATGCATCTTTCACATTAAAATACAGCCCTGGTCACCCGCCTGCTCGGCACGCCCAGGAGCTGGGGGGCGAGTGGCCCACGGCCCTTGATCCTGAGCAGCTAGTGGGTGATTTGGGTCGGTGAGTTCCCTTCTGGTGAGCTCCCCCACCGGGCTGCTTTGCCTCCTCTGCGAGGGAGCTCCCCAGCTCCAGGCTGCTAGCGCGCAGATCAAAGGGAGCCCTTGGCCCCCGGTGTCACGAGCCTGGGGCGCCTAAGAAGGAACAGAACTAGCCAGGCAAAGCGCAGCCTGGGGCTCAGCCAATCTGGAAGTGCTCTTCCCTGCTAGTCTACTTGTGACACCCCCCTGCCCCCAATCTGCTGATGCATCTCAAACCCAGCCCAGAGCTACCCTGCTCCTCCACTCTGGGGTGCCCCCCAGGGCTTTGGCCAAGAACTTCTCTCCTGACCTGCAGCCCTCCCCACTGTTCCAGGCCTGGGATCCTACACGCTTGCCACACGGCACTGCCCTGCCAACACACCTAGCCCTGATCGGCAGCCTGCCATGCCCCACTCTTCCGCTCCCGAGCCCATCCTGAACAGCGCGGGTTAACCATCCTGGATTACCGTGACGCGCAGAACGGGCCTGACTCGATCAGACTGTGTCGTCTCAGTCTAGTCTCCAGCCTCTGGCAGCAGCTGACACATGGTGCTTTAGGGAAAGGCAACCCCCACCCCCAAATGCCCCATGTGAATGGGGCAAGGGTGGGGTGATTCCTTCTCATCCCCTGTGGTCCTCAGCTGATGCCGGCACTATTGATCAGACCCGGATCACGCACCAGGAAGCTGCCATTTGCTCCATGGTTGGTTCTTGCCCCAAGGCCAGCCTGCTTCTGCCCCGATCCACGCCTGGCGGGCAGCCTCCCCCCCCCGAGCGCACTCTGTCTCGGGCAGGTACACAGTAGTGCCCTCTTTGTGGGGGAAGGGAATGACAACTCAGAGCAGGCAGAGGCCACGGTGGGAAGATGGCAGAGCTGCTTTCCTAATGCAACGCTGGCTCCATCCGCAGCCCCGACTCACTGGCCACTGTCCCCGGATCCCTCAGTGCCAGCCTGATCTGCTGCTCAGCAGGAACAGTGGCCCAGGCCCCCAGCAAGGGCCACAGCACCCTGTATGCCCACCGGGCCCTGCAGGATTCTGGGATCTTTCTCAGCATCCAGGATTTTTGCTTCCCAGGCCTCCAGGAATCCTGAGCAAACACCCCAGAGAGAGACAGCGCTGCTCCCTCCAAAGAGATCACACGCAACGTAGGAGTCTGCGGCACTGGGCGTCCAGGAGTTAACGAACCACAACCGTCTCCTCCAGCCCCTCAGGAACCGCCTCCCGATCCTCCACCCCCCTGCAGCCCCCAACTGACCCTCAACCGCCTCCAGCCCTCAAACATGCCCCCCTCTCATTCACCGCCCAGGAGAGACATGGCCAGAAACCCACAGCAACCAGCTATAAGAAGTTCCCCCCTTTGCCCCTCCCAAACTGACGGGGGAGGGGGTAGCCTGCAGGGAATTAGCGGAAGGGCAGCTGGGACCAAGCATGGGACTGAGAGTCAGGACTCTTGGGTTATTTCCCCAGCGCTACAGTGGACTTGCTGGGTGACCTTGCTTGCCTCCTTCAGTGCCTCAGTTTACCCAGCTGGAGACGATGGTGTGGAGCCCCTAGGTAGCAATGCGAGAGCTGTGGCTGGACTAAGCTTAGGAAGCCCAGACCTGGGGAGGTCCCTCATCTGCCGTTCCCCATGGGAACCAGCGTTGTCCCTACACTGTGTGCTCTGCAGAGCGCTGCCTGCTCTGGGGGGGGGGGGGTGAGTGGTGAGCATCGTATTTCAGACCGCGAGCCACGCCCCAGATGCACACTGTCCCAGCCCCCGGCTCCCACCCGGGGCACCAGCTCTTGCTTTCAAACAGAGCATCACAGTCTCGGCACAGCAAGAGAGCCAGCACTGAGGAAAACGAAACGCACTCCCATCCCACTCTGCTCCCATCCGCAGGCTAGGGGAGGTCAAACAGGGGGCAGGCAGGGGGTCTAATGCGTGGGGCACCACTGGGGTTCCTGGCTCCATCAGGGGTGGGACACTGGCACCCTGAAGAGGTGGCGTGTGCAAAATGCTGCCAGTGCAACGGCCCAGCCGCCGTCTGCCGAAAGGCAGGATGGAAGACAATAGGGAGCGGCTGGCTGTCAGCAGCCCTGGCTCTGGGGGCCTGTGCGTTTCTGGGAGGTCATCTCGATGGCCGGGGGGGGAAATCTGCAGCATCATTGTGGCACACAAGGGCTGCAAGCAGCTCTGTCCTGTTAGCTGAGCACGCCAACCTCGTCCCACTGATGAGTGCGTCAGCCACGGCCAAAATGCTCTCCGCCCCCCACCCCCCCCCCACTCCCAGCAAGAGGCCAGCCAGGCCGTGTCTGACAGGGCTAGGAGCAGGTGAAGGAATCCATGGCACGACAGGCCAGAAACAGAAACACTCCCATGATGCAGCTGCAGTGCCCAGCGAGAGCCAGAGACTGTCGTGTCCCAGCCAGAC
>VOCT01097685.1:0-13010 GCA_007922175.1 Pelusios castaneus | reverse complement strand
CCAAACTCCCCCTCAGCCACTGCCTAGCTCCGTAATTGCGTCAATTCACTCAGCATCTAAGTTTCCAGTGAAAGAGTTCCCTCACCCCAGGTGTTTAAGCTTGCATGTGCCTGCACTCCTATTTCCATCTCACCAGTGAGATCCACAAAGCGGAGGGAGCGAGGAGATTGTCTTAGTGCCTATGCCCATGAGGGGGTTAGGACACATCCCATTTGGTCAGTACCTCCCATTGGCATTTTAGACTGAAGAGCCCATTATCTAATATTTGTTCCCTCATGCAGAGATACCCACTGCTTTTTCAAAACACTTTTCTCCAGAGCTTGGGACAGTTTAATCAACCAATGGCTGCCGTTCTGTTTCTGCCGTTGGGTTTAGCATGATTGCTTATTAGTTCGCAGTCAAAACTAATATCCTATTAGTTTTGTGGAGGTTTTTTTTGTTTGTTTTTATATTTGCAATGTTTGTTTTGTGTGTTTTATCTAGAAAATAATACACAAACGAATTGATTTGGATGTGTGCTTAGCGATACAGTAGTTTATAACGTGGTTTGAATGTTGGTTCAATGTTTTGGGCTGGAAGAGGCTGGGAAAAGTGTAGGTGTCCTGCTTGCCCCTTGTGGTTTGCGAAGAGATTTTAAATAAACATGGTGGAGGCCAGGGCTTGACATTTTCTCTCTTTTAACAAAAGGATCCTGCTTGCATAGATTTTTAACGTTACAAATTTCTCTTGTGGTCTATGGCAAGTAGAAATGACTTTCAACTTAAATTTAACTAAGAAAATTGATGCAAGAGTTACTCTAGGGGCTATTTCTTCCAACTCTGCATTTCCAGAGTGAAAGTAGAGTAAAGTTTTGCTAAAATCTGGATCAGTTGCAGAACAAATCCATGGTATAAATACAGATTACACCTAAACAAACAAGGAGTCCAGTGGCACTTTTAAAGACTAACAAATTTATTTATCACAAGAACTTTCGTGGGAGAATATGTGTCACTTAGGGTCCAGAAACAGCCTAGAAAGATAACACGGGATCTGAACCCCAAAGAATCAGGAGTTGGATCAACTAATTCTATACAATATTATTGTGCGAATGAAGCACCGGGAGTAAGGTATCCTACGTAAAGGGGTTCTGGTTCTTCCCCTAGGGTCCCTGGACCCTGATTGTCACATGGTGTACTTGGCTTTTCTTTAATCACGGTCTACCCTGATGGATGGTAACCCCCCCCAAATTCTCATCCCTGATGTGGCTCTGAGATTTGGTCTCTACCATTCCTTGTTCCCAGACAAACAGTTCTCAACCTGGGGGGGGGGGGGAGTGCAGGCCCCCCTAAGTGGGCACCAATGGTTACGGGGGTTCATGAGGCTTCCATTTAATTGAGATAATTTAGCCCCCCAAGCTCTGTACCAGGCACAGCAGCTGCAAGCTCTGATCCGGTCTGAGCAGAGGAGCAGCCCCCGCCCAACCCTACATTGGCCATTCGCACAGCTGGACAGGGGCAGGCCCCGCTGATGGGGCCTGGAGCCAGGGCTTCGTCCATTATACACAGTCCTTGAGGGACAGGAAGAGACGGAGCCACACAGGGTGCATGGTGGTGGCTGTGACAGGGAAGAGTTAGCTTCTTACTCAACGAAGAGTCAATTTTTATTATTGTTCTTATGTAATGCAGTGTTTATAGGAGCTACATGTCTTTCTGGCTGGTGAGGAGGTGGGGGGAGTGTTTTACCTGATAATAACCACTGCTCCAGATTATACTTTTTACTGACAAGGGGGGAGAAAAATCACTTGGCGCTCAATGCCCGGAAATATCTCTCTGCACCCCACACCCTGCCGTGGGTCACCCAACCATGCCATTCAGTCTCTGGCCCTGGTAGCTCCTCCTTCTCTCCCAAACACGGCGTCTGTCTTCAAGCAGCCGGTCTTACCAGCTTTCACGAGTCTGTTTCCAGTGAAGCTGTTTTGGCCCCTGGTGTTGAAGGGAAGGGAGGAAAGTTGTCTCTCACATGGGAACAGCCACCCCAACTGGGAGAAGAACACTCCACAGCTTCAGGAAGAGCAAAAGTGAGGCTGGGGCAAAGGAAACATGTGGGGCTGGGGAGACAGAGTTATGTGGGCGTTGGAGTTGGGGCAGATTCAGTGGAGGAGGGAGGACAAAACTGATATTGGGGTGGGGAGGCATAATAAATTACTGGGCTGGGAAGGGGTAGATGTGGGGCTTGGATGGTATAGGGTGAATTCATTAGCTTTCCAGGGGTGGGTGGGGAGAAGCTGGAAGACCCACACCTCCCAGCTTAGCTTTATACAGTGTTGTGAACGAACACACACGCACACACACACACACACACACACACACGGCGGGGGGAGCTCAATATGAGAAAAAGTCCAATAAATACCCTGTCATATAATCTTTCTTAAGACATGACGTAGGAGCCTGCCTCATGATTCCTGGAATGAGTGTGGGGTGTCTGAGTTGTAACTTTGAACATTTGGGGTTGGCAATGCTGAGACATTGGGATGGTGCCGGTCATTGGGAGACTCCATTGGGTGCCCAGTTTCTCAGTTGGGGTGCAGATCCAGTCCACTGGGACCCTCTGTGTGTGTCTCCTGTGGCCGGGAATCCACCTCTGTTTAAGTTACATCCTGTCTGAGCTGTTTTGGCCAGGTGGGGACACAGATAATATTGTCATTGATTCCATGGCTGAATCAAAAGATAAAATCCTTCTGCCAAGCTCCTGGGGCAAATGAAAAGCCAATGTCCCCCAAGGCTTAAGGGCACCAAATATCTATTCAGTTCGCTCCTTCTGCCACAGGCTGGCAGTATTGCACCAACACATGGCTATTATCCCAAAACAACTGTCTGGATTGCCCCCAGAAAGACCAGAGGGGCCTCCTGAACCGAATGTTTGGGGCAGGATGTGTCCATTTCAATGGCATAAATGACTCCGGAGAATCCAAGGTGTTAACATGGCCCTGTCGCCGTACAGCAGTGAAATATGGTGTGTACAGAGCCCATGGCCTGCTCTGTCCCAAGGAAAACACACTAGGAAATTCATACCAAAATCTGTAGTTGGTTTTAAAAATGGAGCCCACGTGTGTTAAACAGAAAACTGTGAATCCAGCACATTCTGGAAAGAAGACAAATGCCCATGAAAATGGCTCTTAGGCAGCGGTTCCCAACCTTTTTGGCTTGAGGACCACAGATATCATTTTAACAACCTGAAGGGCTTGCACTCTATCTGGGTCCCTAGGCAGTGGCTCCCTTCTGCAGCCAGGGGAATGAAAGATCAGTGCTCCCCTCCCTCTGACTCCAGCAGGGACTCCAGCACCTAGGGACCGGAGTGGAGTGCTTTTGCAGCCTGATTCTTTATTATTTAGAATTTGGGATATGGGTGCCAATAAATCTTACCAGGGAATTTAGGTTCTTGCCTGAATCCGACCTCAGATCATTTTAAAACAGGGACCCCCTGGGAAGCCCAACAGGGATTGTCACACGGACACTTCACAGTATTTTATACCTTTATTGCAACAAGCATAAACGATGAGCAGAGAACTGAGAAAAGATTAAATGAGCAAAGGAGGAACCAACTTACAATTAACTTCTTGTTTGATATATACAGGAAATATTATGCGGTTTATGTTTTAAACTATAAAAAGATTTAGATTAGATACTTCAGAGAGATGTCCAGTACCTCGACTTGATAGATGGGATGGAGGGCTTGCCAATCCTAAATAACTACAGCTGGTACTTCAACTATTAAAGCAAAATCTAGACAGCTAGTGGGAAGAGAGAACTCGGATTGTCACTGTTTCTTTGAGCTGTAAAGTGAAGGAAATTGAGCTGAAATCTAGATAGAAAGTTAGATAGAAAGCTAAGTAGAAAAGCTACCGCCAGTACAGGATTGGTCCCTTTATATCTGTAAGCAAGGGTCAGTTTGGGTCCTCCTTCCATACCCAAATATGGGTTCTTCACCCCACAAATTGTAGGGGTACATCTATTGGTTAATGGGTTCGTGCGTATGATTGATGCATGTCCAGAATGTTGCTCTATCTTCCCCTTTTATTAGTTCCGGATATTTTGTCGGTTTGTGATGTTCTTTTCAATATTTAGGGCCCAAATTGTCTGGTTGCTTCTCAGTCTGCTGACCTGGATCCATGATCAAAATAAAGCCCCCTGGATTTCCACACCACTGCTCATCAAACAAACGGACCTACCTGTGCCAGCTTATCTAATCTTAGCTTATCTTCTAAACTTCTACGTTAACTCCTAACTCCTGTGCCTTAGCTGTCTCATACAATCCCTGTACAGTTTCTACACAGGCCTGCAAGGTACCTTGCGTTTCAGCTATTAATGTCAAAATGGATATGCTAACTTAGGAACTTATGCTAAGTATATGAAGCTGCCATCTATAACAACAAAACTCCGTAAACCTATAAAGAAAGAGATATGTAGCTGGATACAGACATGCAACCAAGCATGGGTTAAGCTGGGGGTACACTTTGCTGCAGATGGGGAAAGATCTCCCATCTCCTTGGCTGCAGTAAGGAGTCTGCACCAGTCTTTTGGACCTGTGGAAATGTGCTTCGCTTGGTCCTTAGGGAGCAGCTGCCTTCAGCAGCCAGCAGGAGGGGAGTCCTGAGCCACTTCGAAAGGCCTCTGGGTGACTTTCAGCTCGTGGATCACAGGTTGGAACCACTGCTCTAAGGCTGTGGCAAAAATTCTGGCTGGGAGGGAGATGCACGAACCTTTCAGATTTTTTTTTAATGACATTTTAAGAGATGAAGAGTCAGATCCTCAGATGGAGGAGATGGGCTGAGTCACTGCATCTGAGGTCCTGCACTAATAGCACTAATAGGTGAAGGTAGTAGATTAATATCTGAGATCCGAGATGTCTTGGAACTTGGGAGGTAGACACTGGGCCCCTCCCTTCTGAGTGGGTGCATGCAAAGTGCATTTTTGCCAAGACCGCTGTGGATCCGCGGTGTAACACCACTGGTAGTCATAACCATGTTCCCCACAGTAGTGACGCGGGGAGCAGCAATAATCCCAGCCCTTTCCGTAATCCATGTAGCACCAGAAGTAACTTTCCCCATAAAGGCCACATGGATGATCAACCCGACAAGCCTCCCCAGAAATTGTCACCATGGAGTACAGGGGTGAGCATTTCATGGGGTAACCGCTTAGTTGTGAGCACTCATACTGGTTGGACTGTTTGTTCACTGTGCACTTATCTAAACAGCAGTAACCCCACTTCGTATCAGATGTGTAACACCAGCTGTAGGGAGTTCCCTCATGATGCCCACAGACCTGCCCAACGCAGCTCCACCCTGTGGCTGACACATCAGACCGGGGCTGCTGGGGGATGCAGAATCTGTCACGATTCCCAGAACCCTTTGCCACTCCACCAGGATTAGCACCAGCAGAAGGCTCCAGCACACAGGCCAGGTTATCCTGGTCATATGTCTTCTCAAAATAGCTGCTCCAGTCGGCCAGGCTGGGGAAAGTCATCACCAATCCAATGTTGGTCAGCTGCATTTTGTTCTGATCCAAATTTTTGCTTTGCATCAGCTGGCTAGTCTCCTTGTCTAGCCGACTCCTTTTTCCTGGTGGAAGAAGCTGGGAATATTGGTCTGATAACAAAACCTGGAAGCTGTGATACAAGACTGACCTTATTTTTGATAAAATCTCTTGTCCCCTCTTGCTCTTGGAGTTGCAGTCATCTTTAAAGATATTGATTGATGGAGAATTAGGGTACAAACCTGATAGCTTTGAAATTAGCTCATCCACTTGCAGCATTTGAAGCCTGGACTCCTCCTTGTTCTCCGCTAGGAAGGCAAAGGAGAATTTGCGCTCATCGTCTACATGGTTACAGCAAACAGCTGTCCAGATGTGGCTGGGCACTGAGACCCGGTTATACTTCTGGGGATCTTCCCCTTCCTCCTCCTCCTCCTCCTCTTCCTCCTCCTCATCCTGTATGGGGATTTTCTCACTGCCACTGGGAACTGCTCCTGTCACCAGGTAGGGGGTGCCTTTTTTACCAATGCAATTCATAGTTAACTGCTCCTTGAGGTTTTTCTCCAGCTTGTACCAGCGGATCCGATTGAAGCAGGGGTCCATGGGAACAGCATTGGTGAGGGTCATGGTGGCTATGCGGCCAACACCACTCTGGAAAGAGAATGGGTTCAGATGTCCCCGGTCGTATGATGAATATTGATAGTCCTCATTGATGGCCTGGCTGGATCTCAGTTCATTCAGCGTCGACCCATCCTCTGATGTCATTTCCCTGGACTGATTAGGATCCCACAGCTGCAGACACACAACAAAACATATTGTCTTTGTCCAAAATGCTGACAATCTGGGGCATCTCCTTTTCTCCATAGCACGGTCCTTCACCCCTTCACACACAACAGAGCCCAGGGGCTCACTTTCCTTTCCTCAAACAACATATCCCTCCTTCTCTTAAGTGTGAATCTCCCTCCCACAGCCAACAACCCCCATGTCTCCATTCCACAGGAGACTAACCTCTCCTCAGCCCAGTAGCTGCTCTTACTTGCTAAGAAGCTGAAATCTTCTGCCCATCCCCAATCGTGCCTCCCCTGGCACCTTCCTTCCCCTCTGTGACACTGTCTGAAATACAAGTGACCATTTCTTATATTATTTAATATCATTATGGCAAAATTGAAATGGTTCTTACAAAATTGAAATGGTTCTCCAGGGGGTACCAGGACCAGTTGTTGAAGTGACTGTGGCCTGGCTCAATGTGCTAGACCCAGCTCAGTGACTATGTAACTCTGAGGGGGGTCTTTAGCCCCTGCACTAAGGTGCCTTTAGAGAGGACATACAGAAAAATGGGGTGGCAAAGAGGGGCACAAGGAGGTTGGATGCAGGATCAATTACATGCAGAGGTGTTGATGGGAAATGATCTGTATGATTGGCTTACCAAGGACCAGAACCACAGAGCACCACCCAGCCCTGACTGGCGTGTAGATTGCCACACATGAGGCTAGTGAGTCCTCAACTTTGGCTTGGGGGGATGAGCCCACTGCGACTGAATGGGGCTGAGTTTGAGACTGACAGACGCATAGACTAAGGTCAGAAGGGACCAATATGATCACCTAGTCTGATCTTCTGCACAACGCAGGCCACAGAACCTCACCCACCTCCTCCTGCAATAAGCCTCTAACCTAGGTCTGAGTTATTAAAGTCCTCAAAGCAGGGGTCGGCAACCCCCGGCAGGCATGTCAAAGTTGGCACACGGGGCGAGCCTGAGCGCCACATGGCGCCGCTCAGGCCCCCACTGGCCCCGCCCCCTCAGTGCAGCCTGGGGCCACAAGAGCTGCGTGTCGCGGCTCCAGGCCCCCTCTTGCCGCACTTCCCCTTTGGGGAGCGCAGCCAGCAGGGAAACAGGAGCCGCGGCATGAGGCTCATTGCCCTTGCTGGGCAGGGCTGCTAGAGGGGTGCCGGCCTCCAGTTCCCAGCTGGGGTCAGAGAGGGCTCCCGCTGGAGGGCGGTTTCTGGTTCCCAGCCCCGGGGCCAGCTCCCCTCCAGCAGCCCTGCTGCCCAGCAGGAGCCATCAGCCCTGCATCGCTGCTGCTGGTGGGAGCTGGGTCCAGGAACTGGAGGCCACCAGCTAGGGGGAGCCGGCCCCGGCCCCGGCCTTGCCCCCGGCTGGGAGAGAACCTGAGGCCTGGCCCCACCCCTTTTGGCCCCACCCCCGGCACCTGCTGAGGGTGCAGTTGGCGGGGCTGGCACGGGGGCTGGCAAAGTTTGCCGACCACTGGTTTAAAGACTTGAAGATACAGAGAATCCACCAGCAAGTGAGCCATTCCCCCCACCCAAGCCCTAGCCAATCTGTCCCGGGGGAAATTCCTTCCCAACCCCAAATATGGCAATCAGTTAAACCCTGAGCAAGTGGGCAAGTCTCAACAGCCTCAATGATATACAAGGCCATTCCCTGACCTTTGCCTTTATATCTGTCTTTCCTAAAGAGCACATGGCCTTCAATACACGTATACCAGTCGTGACTATATTCCACCATGTTTCTGTTATCCCTATAATATCTGGTTTCACTTTCTCAATCAGTAGCTCCAGTTCCTCCATTTTGTTACCCAGGCTTCTTACATTAGCATATAAACTTTTTAGCTTTTGCCGCTTTCTTGCCTGATTGGGCACAGTAGTTCTGCGGCCAATATCACCTGTTAGACCAGCATTTACACTACTCTGCCTTCGAACTGCTATGCTGCTCCCCATCTCTGTGTCCTTTCTTATTTCATTTTCCTTCCTCTCAATGCTAAAATCAGGCATGGAGATTATCTGGGCATCTCCCAACCATCTCCCCTGACTCCCTAGTTTAAAGCTCTCTTGATCAGTTGTGCTAACCTCCCTCCTAGAAGTCTGTTTCCCTCCCTACTCAGGTGTAATCCACCCCAGAGAATAGTCTCTTTCCATGAATGGCTCCTAATGAATATACATCCCAATGCCCTCCTTATAGCACCACTGTCTAAGCCATCTGTTGATCGTCAGATTCTTCTCACATTTTTGTTGTCCTCCTCTAGGGACAGGCAGAATCCCACTGAAGATCACCTGAGCCTTCATTTCCTTTAGAGTCCTCCCCAGCCTGGCATAGTCTCTGATATGTTCCAGCGAAAATCTAGCCACATCTTTTGTACCCACATGAAGGACAATCAGAGGATTCTTTCTCGTGCC
Source organism: Pelusios castaneus (assembly GCA_007922175.1). Lineage (NCBI taxonomy): Eukaryota > Metazoa > Chordata > Testudines > Pelomedusidae > Pelusios > Pelusios castaneus. The sequence continues at coordinate 4,311 of VOCT01097685.1, read as the reverse complement.
CATTAGGATCCTCTCCAGCCACAGATCAATATCCCGTATCTTAGTGCCCAGCAACAGCACACCCATCTGTTTTCCGGATCAGCTCTGGCTACATGCCTGTCTGTCCTTTCAGCAAGGAGTCCCCAATCACATAGACTTGCCTTTTCCTGGAGACAGCGCTTTCTCCCACCCTACCTCAGGACCTTACTCTTCCCCTCCCTCCCCCATGATCTCAGCTCTGTGCCCTTCCTTGGACCTCACTGCTCTCTTCCACTGCTCTGTGCAGCTCTGTCACTTCCAATTTCTCTTGATGAGTGACTCCCTCCCCTTCTTTTCCCCATCACCATCTTATTCCTGGGCTGCTGGGCAATTTGGGCCCCCAGAGTGTGTAAGACAGAGTGCTGGGACTGACCTGAGGTTCCACAAACCAATCATTCGGCCTCGGGGGCCCCTTTGTTCTCCCATGATCCAGCTTGTACGCCGACCACAGTGGGATCCGGTTGCTCTTGTCATAGAGGGTTGCAAAGAAGTGTGTACCACGGTACTTCTGGCAGATCTGTGCACTGTCATCTGAGGTCCTGTCAAATCCGAGTGGCTCAGTTTGTCGGTAGAAAGATGATCTGCACAAATCGAATGTTCCCACTTCGGCCAGTGCCAGCCCTGCCCACAGCGAGACGCAGCTCAGGAGCACACGCCAGTCCATGATTCAGCAAGAACTCAGCACCGATTGCGAGGCACCTGCAGTTTGTCTGACACCTGGTCAGTCCCATCCATTTATAGGATTCTGGGACTGCGCCTGATTCTTGTTGATGGCAGGAGTCCTGCCAGGAACTTTCCAAGTGAGCACAGTCCATCCCTCGCTGGCCTGCATCATCTGCTCTCAGCTGAAGGTGAAATCTGGATCATGCCTGTGTCTGAAGCCAACATAAACATGCACCCAGAGGAAACTGGACTCTGTCCCCCCCGCCCAGGTGGCAGCTGGAGAGAATCTTATGTAAGAAAGCTAGAAATGAATTATGGGGCCAGCGTTGCTTGTAGTGGGGAGGCAAATCAAAAAGAGTTTATTAAATAAATGGGAGACATCCAAGCTGGGATGTGTAATGCAGCCTGAGATGGTGGGCGTCACGCAGCCACAGAATCTGTGCTTCTTTTAAACAGTCCCCAGGAGAATCCCCTGCCATGGGCCTAATTGGGTCTCACTCAGTTCTAAGGGGTCCAACTCTTTTGCAAAGGGAGGCCACACGGCCTCACCCCTCTGGAGTGAGCCTTTGAGCTCCACATGTAAGCTCTGCCTGGCAACTCCAACTGAGTCAGACTCCTGGGCAGAGAGCTGGTGGCTTTACAGGGATCAATTCAGCCGTGCCACACCTGACAGCCTTTCCAAGCAGAGCAGGGTTTGTTAATCAGCTTGTCCACCACTCTTTTGAGCTTTGTTTAGGCGTGAGTAAATTTTTCATCAGAACAGGCTAAGCACAGTTCTGCTGCCATTTATTTATACTATCAAAGGACAACATTTCATTGCTCCTGCAGTTAACACAAAGGGGATTTGTAACCCCAAAGCAGCCATGTTAACCATTTCCCATCATGCCCAGCACCTGGATGAAGCTGGAAGTTTATTATCTCACTGCCACCATTTGGAATTAAAAATGCATTCACCTATAAATATATTTTTCCTGCTTTAACCTCTCAATAACTCATTTCCTTTTTTTAAACTAATAAAACTTTCATTAGTTTACTAGAGATTTGACTACTCACATTGTCTGGTGTAAAATCTAGAGTACCAATTGATCTGGGGTAAGTAGCTGGTCTCTTGGGATTGGGAGCAATCTGAATGTGATGTGATTTCTGGTGTAAATGACATTTTAGCACAGTTCAGTTTCTCTGAGTGGCAAGATAGACTGGGGAGTCGGAGTGGAATGTCTGTGACTCTATGGGAAGACTGGTCCAGTGACCCAGGAGTTCACATTTGTCACTGACTTGGTGAAATCTACAGAACACACCACCAGTTGGGGGTATCTGCCCTGTTTTCTGACAGTCTTCCCTGAGGTCAGCACTGACAGTTGTGAGCCACTCTGGTCTGTGTGAGAGTGTGAAGGGCCAGTGAACTTCTAGATCAGTTTAAAGAAGAGATTCCCATGAGTAAGGGGCCGGCTGGGCGTGGCGGGATATGGAGTGTGGAGACAAATGTGGGAGAAGGAGATAAATGGGTGAGTGAGCATGGCATGTCTGGCGGAGCAGTGTGAGTGTGGGTAACGTGAAGAGATTCAGAGCGGTGGTGAAAGGTTGCAAAGGTGCAGACAAGAACTTTAAACTTGATGTGGTAGAGCAGGAGGAGGAGGCCATGGACCAGTGGAGGAATCTGAAGTTGAGAGGTTGATGTTGGCTAAACAATGGGAAGGAAAGTTGGTTTAGCCAAGGACAAGTGGGATGAGGAAATCAGGCAATGGAACTAGTTTTTTTGAAAAAAAAGGAAATGTGTTTCACAATAAATATGTAAAAATCCCCATTTGTAATGAAAAAAATTTAGAAAAGAATTTTACTATTATTCTTGGCAAAAAACACTGAAAATCTTTGATAGGGAAAAAGACATTTCTGCTGCATCTTTAAACAAACAACAAAAATCCAAAGAAATGTTTTTTTGGTTTGTTTTGCTTTAGTCAAAAATGGATATTTCATTGAAAACATTTGTCACATGGAAGAATTTCGACTGGTTCTACCAGATGAGCTCAGCAGCAGCGTGGAAAGCCGAATCAAACTGCTGTTGGGCTCCGAGAAATACATGCTATGAGGGAAACCTTCATGCTTGAGTATTTTGGTTGAAAGAGAGAAGAAGAGACAGAAGAAGAACTTTTCCTTCAGTTTCTCTTTCTTAAGCTGCCATATCCCACTGCACATACATCACTGCATTACAGATTTTTGGACTGCTATGCTTACTTTGCAGGAACCAACACTTGGGCAACATGCCCTGGTTATGATTTGACTTGCTCTTTACCTTCTTTCAATATTCTTTGTTGCTTCTTATCTTGTTAATAGTAAATAGTTACCTTGGAGTTTTCTCTCTTATCTTATTTGGCTCAGACACTCTCTCTCAGCATACTGAGCTATTTACTGATTTTGTTTAGCACAATAGCTCTATTTTCAACCCAATAATTTATTTCCTTCCCAAATCCCATTTTCCAAAAAAAAAAAAAAAAAGAGGTCTCCCTCTATGTGTTAATTCCTCAGCTATACATATTAAGAGCTGGCACTGGGATTCCCTTTTTTATAACACACAGCTGCTCTGGACTCCCTGCTCAGAGACAGTCAAGGGATCAGAGGGGCAGAATCTGGTTCTTTGCCCCAGGACAATAGGAGAAAGCTACAGGCATAATAAAAGACACCCAAAACCTGACCATAAGAGGCGAGCAACACGTACACAATGAACCCTAAATTAAGTGCATCAGAGCAAGTGGTACCTGGACTAGACAAGGACCACTCAGAATGGACACCGACATCTCCTGAGACACGGGTGGCATCAAACCCACCAGAAGGTAAAGTCACACGAAGTGGACAGCAGGGCCACAGGCCGACCTGAGACCTGCCTGACACCTGTCTACATGAACTAAGGCAGAAACAGAGTGAGCCAATGCTAAAGACCAAGTGGGAACGAAGTGTGAACAAGCCCAGAGCCGCAGAGAGGCAGGTTTGACAGAGAGGAGACAGCAGGGATGTCATAGCCCCTGGGGCCTCAGGTCTGGTGTTGAGGACATTGTGTGTTTGAGATGTTACTGGCTGGGGGTGGGATTTGAAGAAGGCAGGAAGGCAGATATGCTGTCGTGTGGGCCTGTCTGTCTAAAAACCAGTCCTGGGGGCCCTCACCCCCACCTCTTTCTATCTGAGGAGCAACTCTGCCTTTGCCATCCTCCGTCTCCATCCCAAATGAGGACCACTCCTGTGCCGTCCGAGGGTGCTGCTGGTTGAGCGCTGCAGTGACAGTCAGGTGACCAGACACCCAGAAACCACCAGTGTCAGCCCTGCAGCCACTGATTGGTCTGAGGATCCAGTGCAGATGGGTGCAAAGCGTCCCTTTGGGTACATCTACACTGCATTCTGAAACCAGATTTCTGGGATCCAGACTTGTGGCATTGGTTCTTCCAAGCCTGTCCACACGGCACAGTAAACTTGAGTTTACAGTGGCTGGATTCAGGGGAAAGGCATGTTATCGCATCCATGCTACACTACCCAGACCTTCTGACTTGGGTCTGCGGCTTACGTTGTGTCCACCCTGCAAAATGGCACAGTTTGGACCCCAGTCACAGAGAGACAGCGAGTTTGACTCACCTAGTGGGATCC